>JBBPBX010038542.1:15214-30346 GCA_038048925.1 Garcialebias charrua
GGTGGGTTGATCGAGAACAGGGAATCCATCCTCTGTTCGTCGTGTCCGCGGCGTTAGCTTAGCAGTGTCGTCCACGAGGCGTTAGCCTAGCACACTCGTTCACTCGGCGTTAGCTTAGCTCCTCGTTCACTCACGGGACGCGCCGTGTTAAAACTGCTGCTTTCTCACCGACGTCGACGTTGCGGAGACGGGCTTCTTCACTTCTGACACCATGTAATGTTATGTCTGCTCCTCAGTGTGGACACCATCCAGACGGGCAGCACTTGGAGATACTCAGTCAGGCTTTATTAACTCTTCAACACGAACATATGTACAACTCACGAGCGTCACTCTACAACCAACGGTGCATCACCTAATGTGTCCCCCGGTGCCCCAGTACCAACACATTGGTTCCTAGTGTCTGCTCACACAACATTCATCACCTCATCGTGACGAGAGCAGATGTTCTCATGGAGCTTCTTGGAGGGCTCCACCAGCTGATGTTTCTTTAACTGAGCTACATCATAATGAGGCTGGACGTGTTCCTCACAGTAAGAGACCAAACACATCAAACAGGACTTGATGGCTTTTAGTTTTCTTCCAGTGCAGACATCACAGGCCACATCTTCAGGTCCAGCATAGCTGTGATCAGCAGGAGCAGCTTGGAGTCCACTCGTCTTCAGCTGCTCAACTAAAGCTGCAAACATGATGTTTTTCTCCAGAACAGGCCTCGGTGTGAAGGTCTTCCTGCACTGAGGGCAGCTGTGGATCTTCTTCTGATCCTCTCCATCCCAGAAGTCTTCAATACACTTCATGCAGTAGCTGTGTCCACAGGAAGTAGTCACCGGATCCTTCAGTAGATCCAGACAGATGGAACAAGAGAAACTTTCTCTGTCCAGCCGAACTCCTTTCTGCGCCATTTCACCTCTCAGCGTGGGCCTCTTCAGTGACCCTGTGTGGAAAGCAGATTCGGACCTGATGAAGCAGGACGAACTGATAATTTTACAGGTTTGCCCGCCCAGATGGTACGGGAACCTAACCTTTTGAGCCCAGTCTCTACTTGTAAAATACTACGAGGAGCTGGTGACATGTGCGCGCGCACCAAATATGACTTGCCTACTGTATGTGTAAACAAAACAAACACTGTTTCAGGCATGTACAAAAATAAAAGTACCAAAGCACAGACTGCCCTGGTTCTTGACTCGAGTCCCATTTTTATAAAACACAAACCAAGTTTTCAAACTATGAACCACAGAAAGATACACGAGCTCTGCCAGAGACGGTCAGATCTCGCGATATCTTCTGTTGGGCCGACCAGCCTGCTCGAAAGAGCGCAAGAGGGGTCAAAGGCCACCCCTCCAGCGCTAAAACACGGCGAGCAGCAATTCAACATGCCGTCCAGGCTCAGCGCGCATGCGCAGGCCTGGAAGGCGTGTCTACCAAATAATTGGGTCATGACAACAATATGTCACGGGCTCAAGTTGCAGTTCGCAAAAAGACCGCCCCACTTCACAGGGGTGCTGCAATCTAAGATTAACCCTACACATGCACACGTGCTGAGGGAGGAAGTTTTGACAATGCTGCAAAAGGGAGTGATTAGTTTGGTCTCAGAACGCAAACTACGCTCTGGCCACTACAGCAAATACTTCCTGGTGCCCAAAAAGGATAATTCCCTGAGACCAATTCTGGATCTCAAGGCTCTCAACAAAAGATTTAAAACTTTTAAGTTCAAGATGCTTACACTGCGGCAAGTTCTCCAGTCTGTGAGACCAGGGGCCTCATGTATCAACCGTGCGCACGCACAAAAACATTGCGCACGTCACTTTCCACGCAAAGTGGCGTATGTATCAAATCTGATATGAACGGGAATATCTGCGCATCCACGTACAAATCCACGGCTGCTCCCCTGCTTGCGTACGCACGTTTCTGTGGTTATATTTCCTTTGGCGACACTTACAGGTTATTCAGAGAAACTGTGTCCATGATATGAAAATAATCATAAATCCCACCAAACACACATGATTAACAATTATTACATCCACATGGACGCAATTAGATGAGTGGATATAAAAGCATGCGCCAAATAGTGGCAACGATATTGACAACAATGAGATGTGATTTCTTTAAATAAGAAGTTAACCAAGCTGTACCAACACGCCTACGTTTAGGTCAGTGTGTAGCGCGGTTGCCTTTAGTTCCAAAGGTCATGAGTTCGAATCTCGCATGGTACAACGTTTCTCTTTTTTTTTCGTTCCAGATTTAAATACACATGAAAACTATTTACAAAACAAGAAATCGTCTGCTTCCTTTCATTTCATGTATTGTTCTATTTCTTGTTGTTTTATTAAATAGTTTTCCTGTGTTCTTTAAATCTGGAATGAAAAAAAAAAACGTTGTACCAAGGGGGAGTCGATCTCACGACCTTTGGGACGAAGGGCGGGCGCGCTCACCACTAACCTATACAGGCATGTTAGAGCAGATGGGTCAACTTCTTGTTTAAAAGTGGATGGTATGTTTTGCGCTAGGCGTGCCGAATAAAACCTTTTTCCGTGCTTCTCTGCCTCACTCAGAAGTGATTCCTGTTCACAGTCCGTGAAGTTCCTCTTTTTTCCACGTTCCGACATGATTTGCAATGGAGCAGAGACGACATTCCTGTCGTGCATGGCATATTTGAATGACTTTGCATATTCATACGGAGGCGTGTCAAAGGCGGAGTCGGCCACTCTCTCATGTGCGCTCAGTTCCACGTTCATCGTGATGTACAAAAGGAATGTGCGTGGATTCAGGTGTACGCACAGTTTGATAAATCTGGATTTTTTTGTGCGTAGACACTTTTCTGGATTTGTCCGTACGTCACTTTTCAGTAAGAAATCTACGCAAGTCTTTGTACATGAGGCCCCAGGAGACTACGCATGTACAGTGGATTTAAAAGATGCCTATTTCCACATAGGCGTGTGGAGGAAACACAGAAAGTTCCTCCGCTTTGCGTTCGAAGGGAACGCTTATGAATTCAAAGCCTTACCCTTCGGTTTAAAGACTGCTCCTCGTACATTTACTAAATGTTTGGATGCAGCCCTGACCCCCCTTAGGAATCAAGGACTCAGGGTCATGAATTACTTGGATGACCTGCTGATTCTGGCTGGAAGCAGAATGCAGGCCCAGTCACACTCCTATAGGGTGATCTCTCACCTGGAGTCTCTCGGTTTTGTCATAAACCTACAAAAAAGCGATCTAACTCCATCACAGGTTACCGTATTTCTGGAAGTACAGATCAACACTGTCCGGTACAGAGCATGGCTCTCAAAGGAACGAGTTTCCTCCATTCGCCGTTGCCTGGAAAGATTTAAACTGGACCAACGGGTCCCTGTGAAGACCTGCCAACGCCTTTTAGGCCTCTTGGCGGCAGCCATTCCCTGTGTGCCATACGCATTACTGAAAATGCGGGCCATACAAGTATGGCTAAACCGACAGACACAACCCGCCCTGACTAATCAAGCAGGAAAGGTTAGGATAGATTCAGAGTGCCTGAGGGCCCTGGAATCCTGGAGAGACCCGTCCGTTTTCACCGAAGGGGTCTCACTGGGAAGGGTGTTGTCTCGTGTAGTAATCACGACGGACGCCTCTAAAACAGGATGGGGGGCAATCTGTAGAAAAGAGAACGTCCGCAGCCTTTGGAATGAGCGGGAAGCGAGATTACATATCAACTTCCTGGAGTTGCTGGCCATATTCCTGTCATTAAAATACTTCTTCAGTAAAGGTCTGATTGCTGGACAGCACATCCTGGTGAAATCAGATAATAGGACCACAGTGTCCTTCATCAACAGAGAGGGAGGGACAAGGTCTTGAGCCCTCCTCGGACTGACGCAGAAGATGCTCACGTGGTGTGCTCCAAGAATCCTGTCACTTAGGTTGACTCATGTCCCAGGTGATCTAAATTATGGAGCAGATGCCCTCTCAAGAGGGCCTCTTTTGGCATCAGAATAGAGCCTGAACCCACGGATTGTGGAACAGGTCTGGTCACGATTTGGGAGAGCCTCTGTGGACTTGTTCGCTTGCAGGGCTAGCTCACAGTGTGACCTCTACTTCTCCTTGAGGGAAACAGACGCACCTTTGGGAATGGATGCTCTGGCACATGATTGGCCAACAGGGGTGCTCTACTATGCCTTTCCACCTGTCCCCCTGATTGGGCCGACACTGGAACGTGTGCGCCAGGGAGCTCTCTCCCTGATCCTCATAGCCCCCAGATGGCCACAGAAACCGTGGTTCCCGGAGTTGATTTCAATGTTATCAGGGATACCATGGCAATTGCCTCCTCACAGGGATCTGCTGACTCAGGCACGTGGGCAGCTTCTACACCCACGTCCAGGGTTGTGGCAACTTTCAGCCTGGCCTTTGAAGGGAACTGGCTGAGAGCCTAAGGCTTTGGTTGCTTTATCCCAAAACAAACAGTTACAACATACACAAGGGTACCCCTTGGTGTTTATGTTTTGCCTAGGAGATGTTTAATGGAAGGGTTTTTCCCTCTCCCTAACTGATCTCCAACATCAGGATGGGCCCCACTTGTCAGTCGTGCCCTATATGTAACAGAAAGTTAAAAAGGGTTTTCACCTTAGGGCCTTGGGAGGTTACCCTGTGCTTGACCTGGGTCTTCTGCCTCCACATTTTGTCACCCAATTACTTGTGACGTAATGGGTCCCTTGCTCCTCCTGTTTTCTCAAGTTGTTCCAGAGAGAAAAAGGAGATGATGAGTACTCACACTAGTGGAGCATGCTTAGGCTGTCTCTAGCTGGTGTTGTTTATCTATATGCCCAGTTGAAACATCAAACTGATGTTCTTTACATTTGGCATTTTTTCCTCTCAGCCTGTGCTCTCTACATATCTTGTAGAAAGCAGTCGGGAGATGCCTGTCTTTTTAAGGCGGATGTTCTCACTTGCATTTTACTGAGCATTTCAAGGGCGTGAATGAATTACGTTCCCATAGCAAGTATGTTGCACCGAGTGACTGACTGATAAGGGAACTGAAAGTTATGCACCATAACTCATGTTCCCTGAAGGAAGGGAACGAGGTGCAACATATCTGGCCCTTTCAATGCTGAAAGCTCGGTGAAGTGCAATTTTGGAGAAAGATGGATGGGCGTCAGCCGCTTAAATACCCAGAGGGCGGGGCCTCTGGCGCGACGCTGACGCCCTAGCCGTAAAGGCGTGATTGTATTCCTTCAGGTAATCGCGCGGGGGCGCAATTCCCATAGCAAGTATGTTGCACCTCGTTCCCTTCCTTCAGGGAACATGAGTTATGGTGCATAACTTTCAGGTTCTGCTCCTTACCGGGTCAGTCTGAGGGCCCGGTTCACTCGTCTCTCTGTGGTTCTGCTGGTGGATCAGACCAGGGTCCACCACGAGGACGACCAGCCAGGAACAGCCAAAGGTAGCTGAACGTCACGGTGTCTGCTTCAGGGGTCGGTGAGGACAACAGCTGAGGAGGTGTGCGGGCCATGGTCAACCTTCAGCCTTGACTTGTGTTAATTCAGGATTCACTGATTTTAACGTTTGTTGATGACTAAAACAGGGAAGGTTGGGTGGTTTCCCAGTTTAGGTTCAGCTGCAGCCCAGTGTCGCCTGTTTGATGTATCAGTCCATCAAACATCGCACTGTTCTTCCAGTCAGCAACAAGCCTGCTAGAGATGTCCGTTCATGGAAGAGATTACAATGCAGGCCGGTTCTTTGTCATCAGCAACGATGAATCATGAAACGCTTGGCTGTAAGATTAAGACCTACAGTATAAAAATGATTCATGGAAGAAGGAAGTTAAGCTCAAATGAAGGCACCACACAAATCAGCTGTCAGAACAACAAAAAGACCTACCACAAAAAATACCACCGCTCTCAGAACAGTGACGATCACCTGAAGAGGTGCAGCCAAGAAACAAAGCAGCAGAATTACGTTTGGCAGGAAGAAGGTGTCACAGAATGATACTGCCCCGCAGTTACTGGATCCAGGATCTGCCCACAGTAATCTCTTTCCACACCGCCTGGATTGACTACAGGGAACTCTGTGACACGTGGATCCAAAAGCACTTTACAATTCTGGACACTAGGAACCTTCATGGAGAACTCAGCAAGAATGTGGAAGATGACTCTGGAAGCACAAGTCACAGGTATCAGTCTACATGTGGCTAGAAACCACTGGACTGAAGGACGGCACAGAGAAACTAATCCTGGCAGAACAAGAGCAACAGAAGCCGGGGTCCACCACACAGATGTGACCCACGATGCAGGCTGTGCAAAGAGGCCCCTGAGACTGTCCAACCCATTACAGAACGATGTGATGCAGGCAAAGCAAACAAGGAACGCCATAATCAAGAGGCTGGAGTAATACACAGGAACATCTGGAACAATATACAGGAACATCTGGAACAATATACAGGAACATCTGGAACAATATACAGGAACATCTGGAACAATATACAGGAACATCTGGAACAATATACAGGGACATCTGGAACAATATACAGGAACATCTGGAACAATATACAGGAACATCTGGAACTATATACAGGAACATCTGGAATAATATAAAGGAACATCTGGAATAATATACAGGAACATTTGGAACAATACACAGGAACATCTGGAATAATACACAGGCACATCTGGAACAATATAAGGAACATCTGGAACAATATAAAGGAACATCTGGAATAATATACAGGAACATCTGGAACGAAACACAGGAACGTCTGGAACAATATACAGGAACATCTGGAACAATATAAAGGAACATCTGGAATAATATACAGGAACATTTGGAACAATACACAGGAACATCTGGAATAATACACAGGCACATCTGGAACAATATAAGGAACATCTGGAACAATATAAAGGAACATCTGGAATAATATACAGGAACATTTGGAATAATATACAGGAACATTTGGAACAATATAAGGAACATTTGGAACAATATAAAGGAACATCTGGAATAATATACAGGAACATTTGGAACAATATAAAGGAACATCTGGAATAATACACAGGAACATCTGGAACAATATACAGGAACATCTAGAATAATATACAGGAACATCTAGAATAATATACAGGAACATCTGTACTGAGTATGGACTGGAGGTCCCACAGTCAAAGTGGAGGACTCCACCAAGGGTGGTGGAGAATGGAAGAGAATGAAAGGACTAAGATGGGACTTCCAGACCAGACTCACATACAGATGTTAGCTAACAAACCAGACACTGTGGAGGTCGACAAGAAAGAGAAGAAGGAAGTGGTGATGGATGCAGCGATCCAAAGTGTCTGAAACATCAGGAAGAAGGAGAAACACCAAGAGCTGAAAGAGGAACTAGAGAAGTTGTGGAGAGTCCCAGGGGTCAATGATGCTGCGACTCCAACACTGGAAGAGTGGATCCAACAGAACCACCTCAGAGGGCTCTGTCCAGAAGAGCTCAGGAACAGCTGAGATGCTGAAGAGAACCTCAGGATCCCAGAGCTCTGGTAGAGGACCTGCAGGACAAAGGGTGAGCCGTTTGTTCTTATTTCTCTACGTACAGTTTAATCAATCACAAACTTTTATTTGATCCATTTCTTTTTCATGCAGGTGAGTCACGCTGAGACGAAACTGATCGTTTTAAAGACAGGGCTGTTTTTTAAAAACAGATAAATCCTTAAAAGACACGAGGATAAAATATTCTTATCAATACAAACTAACAGCTACACTGACAACAGAACAACTCAAACACAGGAGCATTTAAATATATATATTTACATGTTTTTATGTATGTGCATGTTTTTGAATCAGCTCTTAAAGATGCATGAAGCATCAACATGTTTGTTAACCGGGTCAGAACAAAGAACTGTTTCCCTCTCGCTCAGTGCAGAGAAGGTTTTCAGTTTTCATTTCATGTCAGAGATGTTCCAACACCTTGTGGACCAGGGATGAGCCGGGCTTTCCAGAACTCCTCCTGGTTCCACGTAGCAGCACCTTCTGTCAGTCGCACTCGAACGTGTTTCTTCCACAAAATGATGTTCAGTTCTGTCAGAAAACATTTCATCCATTTTTTAATGTTTGTTCATGATGAGATGCTGTTTGTTTCATGTTCCTGCAGTCATGCTGTGAAGTTTGTGATGTTGCGCCCCCTACTGGTCATCCATGGACTCACGTTCACTGAACAGTTCATCACAAACTCCTTTAAATTATTAGCTGCTCACATGGGAAATAAATTAA
Source organism: Garcialebias charrua (assembly GCA_038048925.1). NCBI lineage: Eukaryota > Metazoa > Chordata > Actinopteri > Cyprinodontiformes > Rivulidae > Garcialebias > Garcialebias charrua. Next base: position 23,432 of record JBBPBX010038542.1, read on the forward strand.
GCATAAGATGCATATTTTATTTATGTAACTCGGTGCAGACGTGGTCACAGATTAAAGTTGCACAGAAACATTGAACATTTTTATTTCCAGATGTTGCAGCTGTACTCCGTTCAAACTTGAGCACGGACACCATGGGAACGTGCATTTTTCACGTGAAAGATAGAAAAGGTCACGAGGACAAAGATATTATAGAATGCTGTAAACTGTAAAGAGTTCTCCGTGTTTCTAACAAGAGGATCTAAAACCAGTGAGATGTTTTCTGTCACTCCTCCCTGGGTTTGGAGTTCCTTTGTGTAGCATGGAGTGACTCCTGGTGTCATCTGTCTTCTTCAAGTCTTTGCAGGTAGTCTGACCTTCTTCTTGTAGGTTATTGCTCGTGAAGGTCCATTATGTGGTTCTGTTTGGGATATTTGTTGAATCAGCTGGTTAAACGGTGAAGCTCTGGTCCTGGTGGAGACCTTTCAGATCTTCTCGGCTCGGCAGAGGGCCGGTGCAGTCTTTGCTCCGAGTCGTTCCATCTCTGGTCGTGTCCAACCTGCTGCTCCTGAAGATTTCACGTCCAGATTGGAACAAACCAAGTGGGGATTCTCAGACGGGAAGCAAAACATCTGGAACTACAGAACATGTGGTTTGTTTGTAAATCTTTGATTTGCCTCCTGGACGACTGAGGATCTGCACCAGCAAACTATTCTCTCGCGTTTTTTGAGAATTTAGCAAAAAGTAACAGTTTGGGGAGTAATAACAGATTTAAAACAGAGAGTTTGGTCTGATTTAAAGCCAGATTAAGGAAAAACATGTATTTTTAAACATTGTGTAACCATATGCTGGTTACAGCTTTATCTCATAACAATTAAGGCAACAACAAAAATTAATAACCACAACTTATTTGTGCCCCGTCGTGGAGCAAAGAGGAGTAATTGAAAATACTGACCTCTCCCCCATCTGACCATCCAGGGGTGGTCCTAGCCTATTTGGCGCCCTGGGCGAACAACCCCAATGGCACCCCAGCACTCCACTAACATATAGAGCAGGTCTTCACCAGACTCGTATAATATTATTTAAATTATTTAACAGTATGTCACAATGCCACACACTACACAATTCATTGACTTGATAATTAACTTGAACAGTGTTTTGCAGCAAAGTTTAACATCACCATGTCTCACCTGTTTGATCTCTCATTTAAAAACCGCTGCTGTTTCAGTGAAACATGTGACAATGTTTGTACATTTAGCTGCGTCTGTTTCCAGAGCCTTTCTCTTTTTAATTATTCTCTTCTCTGCACCACCCTCCTTTTTCTCCCTTCCATCTTTCCACTAACCGCACTTACGGGTCACCTCCGGGCACGTAACAAAAACAAAACTAAATCTTCTTGAAATCTTGGAAAATAAGTGAGGTACCAACATCCATGCTGCCGTGTGGCTACGTTTAGCCACACGGCAGCATGGATGTTGGTACCTCACTTATTTTTCATAACGTCTTGGCGTAAGTAAGTTCCTTTTGAAATTTGTTCACAGAGTCAAAATCCAAAATGGCCGCCACCATATTTGTAAACCAGTCACCTCAATCATAGTTTTTATTTTGCTTAAACACATAGTTTCCTCAAATGATTGGGGTGTCCAAAGATTAATCGGGGGCCAAGGCCACCACTGGCCACCCTCTTTCTTCTCCACTGCTCCTGACGGTGGATAAAAAGGCTCCCTCGTCCCTCCAGGATTCATCACTCTGTGCAAACAAGGTAAAATAAAAAGCTACCTCTGTTCTCCGCAGTGTAACTCCTGCACACTTGAATATATTTCATGAAAAACATTTAGGTTTACTTCAGTCTGTTCAGCTGAGTCCACTCATCCAGGACTGAATATGACAGGCGGCCTTTTTTAAATTCTTTTGGACGATGCTTCGTTGTCTGAGTCTCAGAAAGGTCTGTGAGAACGCCCGGTTGTCTCATCAGACAGTATAGATGGTTCCAGCTCTGTGGAGGAGTCAGCTGATGGGTTTGCTCTGCAGTCTGCAGGTAACAGCACACTGAACTGGGTAATGAAAAACCAATTAGCTGCTCCAGGCACCGAACCTCCCGAACACATCGATCCCACCTGAGACCGGCTTTATGGTTCTCTTCAGCCGAGGCCTTGTTCAGAGTTAACAGCCTTGTGCTTCTCTTGTTAAAAGACGCTGACAGGGCAAAGCATCTATTGCTCCGACTTGGAAAATATGATTTGGGGAATGTGTTGCCGCTGTCGCTGCTCAGAAGAAAGCTCCATTACTGCCTCGATTACTGCGGGCTCTGAGAGGGAGACGCCGGCAGAGCAGTGGGCTGATTGTGATTGATGGCTTCCCATTAGCAGGCCCGTTATCGCTCCGGTTGGGGAGAACGACCACTGAGTTGTAACACAACACATTACCTCAGTGTCTCTCCCACAGTGCAGCTGAGAGATGCTTCAATGAAACACAGATCCTCGTGCCTGCGGCGCTCGGCTCGGATCCCATCAGATGAGCAGTCCCACTCAGTGAACACATCGTTAGTGTTCGTGTTAACTGTAGCTGCAGATCCGTCTGTTTCAGCTTCGATTGTGGACGCGTCCGCCGCAGCTTCCTTTCTGCCTCCAGCCTTTTGTTTCTGTGCCTCCACACGTCAGAATGATTGATCGGGACCAGGACCCGGTGTGTCCTGCATTACCCCCAACAAATGATCTGGCCCTTGCCAGCAGACCTTGGCCGGTAAGAAATCGATATTTCACCGTTAAATCCATCACAGGAGAGTTAGGGCCTCGGCTGTCGGAGGCGGCGCCGTCAGGCCGTCGTGGCATTAAACGTGACACCTGCGAGTTTTCAATATCTTCTGGTTCACAGATCATTTGTAGTCACTTTTAAAGCAGTGGCGTGCGCCTCCTGGGGCAGTGATTCATGTTGCGATGCCGTCTAACAAGGTTTGGCTCCGGCTCCAAGATGGACACGGAGCGCAGGGGTCGACCTCTACGACCAGGCCCCAGCCTGTACTGTGGTCCTTTAATCACTTCTGTGTGGAAAATTTAAACCGACCACCAGCTGAAAGCTCCCAGGACCGATAGAGGACTCACCACAGACCCAGGTTTAGGGACCGACGGGGCGGGGGACATGGTCTCACTGCTGTTGGGGCCGTTCTCTGGAGAAAATTTGTTAGAAAATTCCCCGTGTTTGAGTTTGCAAACAGACAATAAACCCTGGCCCTGCAGTTCCTGTGGGAAAATGGAGAATCCTCACGTTTCGAAGATTAAAAATCTGAATGTGTCACCAGCAGCTGCACGCGGTGAAACCCCGGTTCATGACTGTCAGATTACACGGGTCGCCACGAGAGCACGGTGGTAAACAAAGCTTTTCTCTCAAACCAAGCGTAGAAACTGAACATGGGAGTAATATAATAATAATCAGCTGTAAGTAAACAGCTCGGCGTTGCTCACGGTTGTGATTGATGGCTTCCCATTAGCAGGCCCGTTATCGCTCCGGCTGGGGAGAACGACTACCGAGTTGTAACGCAACGCATTACCTCAGTGTCTCTAAAGCTGCAGCCGAGAGATGCTTCAATAAAACACAGGGTCCCCATCAGGTCGAGTTTGTGAAGCATTCCCACTCAATAAGTACGTGCTGCAGAGATCTGCTCCGACTGTCTGATCGTAACAGCCATTAAAATCCTTGGCGTTGCAATCAAACATCTCCTGAAGCACCACATCAAATCACCCCAAAGACTCGATTTGCAGCTCCAAGAGTCCATCAAGTCCACGTCTTCCAGTAATACCTTGTCTTGTTTTTAAATCCTTCTGCAGTTTATTTAGTGGCACAGATGTCTCAGATCTGTCGTGGAAATACCTTCCATCCAGTCGTCCTTGTTCTGATGCAACAACTTGAAAAATACGAAGTAGCAACCTTCATTTTGATGCATGGCTGCCTCTTGGACCAAGAGTTCTTGTAAAAAGCGGGTTACCACGTCAAAATCTAAGATGGCCACCACCACACAAATGGATCCAAGGTACATGAAGCTCTCCACGAATTCCAGACTATTTCCATCTGTGAGAATATTCACAGGACTGCCCTGATGTTTATCTTTTTCCGATCGATAGTCCAAACTAGGGGTGCACCAATATCAGCCCCGATTGGGAAATCAGCCAACATGAAAACCGATTTTACAGATTTTTTGTTTGTTTGAACAACAGTTGTCTAAACTTCCTGTATATTTCAGAGCACTACCTTGTGACCAGTTAAAACAAGTTAGTATTGTTTCTAGAATATTGTTCAAGGGTGTTTTTCAACAAAACAAGATTGAAATTTGAAGGCACATTGTGACCTTACAACATCTAACAGTTATAAAACTAAATCGGTATTGGCAGGTCAGACTTTGTAGAAATCGGTGATCGGCCAAAAAACTGCAATCGGTGCACCCCTAGTCCAAACTCTTTGCAGAAGGGCGACGGACAAGCTGCTGCAGGCCGTGTACCATGTGATGCTGAAGCAGATCATTCTTCAGACAACAAATGATCGTTAAACAAAATGTAGAAAACTGGACTCCGATACGACCGAAAATTGGAGCTTTATTAAAGCAAAAAAAAAAAACTGGATATTGTGGCCTTTCAAAAAAAAAAAATTCAGACAAAATTTGTTTCTTTTATACCTTCTTCGTACGGTGGTGGACAGACCACAAACGAGCCGCAAACAGCTAAATGCACAGCAAAAAGCTAAAACTTGCTGCGCACACATGGATGATGCAAACTTCAAAATACAAAAGAAAAATTCTGCAATCACAGAAAATGAAGATGCCAAAAAGAGTTGGCACAAGGACACGACCTTGCGTTACTCCTCTACTGATTGGGAGGGACTCAGTATCTTGTCGTTGGGGGCAACTGATGTTCTGCAGCAGCCTGAAGAGTGAGCTTCGGTTGATGAGGTCAAACGTCTTTGTATCAATGAAGGTGGCACAGAGCGGCATCACAGTGGGGATGACTCTCAGCTACTACCACCAAACCACAGTTTACATACACCGATCGCTGTAAAATCTCCTGAGGTATTCTTGTGTTGGACAAAGTCAGTGGTGGGCACAGTTCGGCTAATAGCGGAACAATTTTTTTGTTCAGTGGATTAAAGTTTTTGCCAAGTTTGTAAAAACCGTAAGCAGAATTAGCTTCCACTAAATTAGGTTTTGTCAACTTTAAGCTCGTTAACAAAATTTGCAAGCTCCTTCCTGCCTGTCATGGAAGTTAATAGGTGATGGTTAGCACAGTCACCTCACAGGAAGTTCCTGTAAGAGAACCTGGAACCTTCATGTGAGGCGTTTACCGTATTTTCCAGCCGATAAGTCGCACCGCCCTATAAGTCGCATTGTCCAATTATGTCCAATAAATTGGAAAAATCCATAAACATGTCGCACCGCAGTATAAGTCGCATCTATTATGAGTGACTGCTGATGCGTTGCGTATGTTACGCGTCACCGCTGACAACCTGGAAATGTGGGCCTGAGTTTTGCCCAAAATGGATTGGCTACAAATGGCGGCCACAGGAGCGTGCACTGAAGGACTTTAACAAGATTAACACGGTAAAAACAATTAATTGTTTGCTGAAAATTATAGCAAAGATGTGTCTTAGCTGAACTTTTCCTTAATAAATGCACGTAATTGTCAAATCAGCTGGATTTAAAAAGTAGTTTTGCTACATGCACCCGCACGGGTGGGACCGCAGCATTTTCTTTCAAATTTAGCAAGATAAACACTTAAAAATATATATTTGTTAACTGACATTATAGCAAAAGTGTTTCTGAGCTTAACCGTTCCTTAATAAATTCACATAATGGTCAAATCCGCTGGATTTAAATTGTTTCGCTTTGACGTCTTCCAAACGGTCGCGCGCGCTGCGAAAATAAAAGATAAATAAATCGAATTTTAGCTCAAACATCTCCTACAGCTAACAGTTTGTAAATGTCCACGCAGTAATTACTTTCTGTAAGTTTCAACAAAATCTGTCCTGTGGTTTAGTTCATATCTCCAGAGCAGGAGGCCGGGCTGCGACAGAGTCAGTCCGACCAGAGGCGTCTTCGGTCGGACACATGAGGTGGGAACAGTCGGTGGACCTTAGCGGACAAAAGTGGTACTGCACCATTTTTTGCCAAAATGAAAAACTGTCTAAAAATATGGGGGGAAAATCCATAAATATGTCGCTTCACCCTATAAGTCGCAGGGCATGCAAATTAGGAAAAAGGGTGCGACTTATACACCGGAAAATACGGTACATGTTTTCTCCAGGAGTCCCTGTGATGGACTGGAGACCTGTCCAAGGTGTCCTTCTGGAGATAAGAGACCAGGGGCCTCATGTATCAACCATGCGTGCGCACAAAAACATTGCGCACGTCACTTTCCACGCAAAGTGGCGTATGTATCAAATCTGATATGAACGGGAATATCTGCGCATCCACGTAGAAATCCACGGCTGCTCCCCTGTTGGCGTACGCACGTTTCTGTGGTTATTGTTCCTTTGGCGACACTTACAGGTGATCTGTGAAACCGTGTCCACGATGTGAAAACAATCATAAATCCCACCAAACACACATGATTAACGATTATTACATCCACATGGACGCAATTAGATGAGTGGATATAAAAGCATGCGCCAGATAGTGGCAACAATATTGACAACAATGAGATGTAATTTCTTTAGATAAGAAGTTAACCAAGGTGTATTAACACGCCTACGTTTAGGTCAGTGGGTAAAGCGCTTGCCTTTAGTTCCAAAGGTCGTGAGATCGACTCCCGCATGGTACAACGTTTTTCTTTTTTTTTTCGTTCCAGATTGAAATACACATGAAAACTATTTACAAAACAATAAATCGTCTGCTTCCTTTCATTTCATGTATTGTTCTATTTCTTGTTGTTTCATTCAATAGTTTTCCTGTGGTCT
>JBBPBX010038543.1:0-30346 GCA_038048925.1 Garcialebias charrua
CGGAATACTTCGAAGACCTCCTCAATCCTACTGGCACGTCTTCCACTGAGGAAGCGGAGCCTGGGGACTTTGGATCGGGCTCTCCAATCTCTGGTGCGGAGGTCGCCGAGGTGGTTAAAAAGCTCCGCGGTGGCAAGGCTCCGGGGGTGGATGAGATTCGTCCTGAGTTCCTTAGGGCTCTGGATGTTGTGGGGTTGTGTTGGCTTACGCGACTCTGCAATATCGCGTGGACATCGGGGGCAGTTCCCTTGGATTGGCAGACTGGGGTGGTGGTTCCCCTATTCAAAAAGGGGGACCGTAGGGTGTGTTCCAACTATAGAGGGATCACACTCTTAAGCCTCCCTGGTAAGGTCTATTCAGGGGTTCTGGAGAGGAGGGTCCGTCGGATAGTCGAACCTCGGATTCAGGAGGAGCAGTGTGGTTTTCGTCCTGGTCGTGGAACACTAGACCAGCTCTACACCCTCAACAGGGTCCTGGAGGGTGCGTGGGAGTTTGCCCAACCAGTTTACATGTGCTTTGTAGACTTGGAAAAGGCATTCGACCGCGTCCCTCGGGGGGTTCTGTGGCGGGTACTCCGGGAGTATGGGGTACCAGGCCCATTGATATGGGCTGTTAGGTCCCTGTACGACCGGTGTCAGAGCTTGGTCCGCATTGCCGGCAGTAAGTCAGGCTCGTTTCCGGTGAGAGTTGGACTCCGCCAAGGTTGCCCTTTGTCACCGATTCTGTTTATAACTTTTATGGACAGAATTTCTAGGCGCAGCCAAGGTGTTGAGAGGATCCGTTTTGGTGGCCTTAGAATCGCTTCTCTGTTTTTTGCAGATGATGTGGTCCTATTGGCTTCATCAGCTCGTGATCTACAGCTTTCACTGGAGCGGTTTGCAGCTGAATGCGATGCGGCCGGGATGAGGATCAGTTCCTCCAAATCCGAGGCCATGGTCTTGAGCCGGAAAAGGGTAGCGTGCCCTCTCCGGGTCGGGGAGGAGGTCCTGCCCCAAGTGGAGGAGTTTAAGTATCTCGGGATCTTGTTCACGAATGAGGGAAAACTGGAGCGTGAGATCGATAGGCGGATAGGTGCAGCGTCCGCAGTGAAGCGGGCGCTGTACCGGTCTGTCGTGGTGAAGAGAGAGCTGAGTCAAAAGGCAAAGCTCTCAATTTACCGATCGATCTACGTTCCCACCCTCATCTATGGTCATGAGCTTTGGGTTATGACCGAAAGAACAAGATCTCGGATACAAGCGGCTGAAATGAGTTTTCTCCGCAGGGTGGCTGGACTCTCCCTTAGAGATAGGGTGAGAAGCTCAGTCATCCGGGAGGGACTCGGAGTAGAGCCGCTGCTTCTCCACATCGAGAGGAGCCAGTTGAGGTGGCTCGGGCATCTGGTTAGGATGCCTCCTGGACGCCTCCCTGGTGAGGTGTTCCGGGCATGTCCCACCGGGAGGAGACCCAGAGGAAGACCCAGGATACGCTGGAGGGACTATGTTTCTCGGCTGGCCTGGGAACGCCTTGGGATTCCCCCAGAGGAGCTGCTCCAAGTGGCTGGGGAGAGGGAAGTCTGGGCCTCCCTACTTAGGCTGCTACCCCCGCGACCCGACCCCGGATAAGCGGAAGAAAATGGATGGATGGATGGATCATCTAAAACTTATAACATCATAACATGAAACATCTAGTCACTCCCTGAGAAATAGTTGTCTTACACAACAATGTTGTTTACTGAAATAACAGAAGTACCAAAGAATGTTTCCTTTGTTTCAGAACTTGTTGGTCCTGAGTTTGGCCAAAACTGACCAAGAGCCATTGTGTGAAAATTGTCTAACCTGTTTTCCACCAACTACCAACATGTATAAAAACTGACTGTGAAATGTTCAATGCGGGCTTGTCTCAGACAGAGACAAGTTCCCTTTGCAAAGTTAAATATACCACTGTTTTAAATCTTGTCATGTGTGTGATTCCTTTTTAGTAAAATGTTGCTGCAGGGTTTGGTTTGAGAAAACCCATCAATGTTGCTCCATGAATGCACAATCCTGAGCCCCACTTTTCCATCTTACTCCTGCTGGGAAAGTGATAGTATATTATTTGATTAACATACTGGAACACGTCATTAGTGGTCCGAGCTGAGCGCTCACACAGGAGCATCATTCCATTTAGCATTCACTCTAATCTGATTATCCTTGCATGCTACATCAAAGGCTGCTGGACTCTGATGGTTTGTGACAGAATGTATCCTGTTTCAGTACAGTTTCTCATTTTACCAGTCCCACCTGTCTCCTCTGACTGATCACTCTCTTTGGTCGTGGCTTTATCTCCTGTTTAATACTTCTTCCCTTTTTTGCAACATCAGTTTACTCAGTGTCTCTGCTTACAATCTATTGCGGATATTCTAATACATTTTCTTGCCTGATTTGTTTTTCAGAATTAACGGCTGTACTCAAGTGCCAGAGAAAAAACTAGAGGCAGGAGAAGTTGTGCATGTAAAAAAGGGTCATTTGTCACAGATTTGGTTGATCTGATAGATAAAGCTGCTGCTTTGTGAAAAACTGTAAGTGTTCATTTTTCCTTGGTTTGAATGTTTTGTCTCTGTCTTTGCTCCTGGACAAAAAGAAAAGCAAGTTGTTCAGGACTTTTTATTAGAAGCGAAGTAGAGTTAAATACAAAAGAGAGAAACCTACAAACTTGTGAACTTATTGTTACGGCTTCAAGAGATACGCCTGCCATGTGGCTGCTTTTCATTCGCAGCTCATCATGTCAGCTAAGCAAACAGAACAATTAATAGTCTCCTCTTCCCCAGCTTTCTTTATGTGAATGCTGAGTGGGGTCCTGTTGAGTCTTGTTTATGTTTATTAAATTTGTTCATTTTTTTTTACAAAAGAAACAATACAAGACAATCTCATAAATGATTGTGTACAAAATGTAAAAAAATGAAAGGTAGCAGAAAGAAGAATAAATCTTATTATATCTGCCCCTTACTTCCAACAATCAGATTAAACAACAATAATCAACCATGTAAACAATAATAATCTTCAACCAACTTTTTCCAACAATCAGATTAAACAACAATAATCAACCATGTAAACAATAATAATCTTCAACCAACTTTTTCCAACAATCAGATTAAACAATAATAATCTTCAGCCAACAGTACAAAATGACTAACTCTTTCTAATTTTCTAACTAATACAATACACATTACGCTATTTCATTTTTTTTAACACATTTGTTTTGATCATTTTTTTTAAATGTAAACATTGGCCCTCATTCATGAAACTGTTCGTATTCTAATCCTACGTTTCTCCTACTTTTGTTCTTACGAAGCGTTCGTAAGAACATGCCACGTCAGATCCAACAAACTCTTCTATGATGAGGAAACGTGTGTAAATGGCTGCGTAAACATGATGAATCCCACCTGTTCTAATCAGCTGCGCGTGCCCGCGGAAATGTCATTTACATAAATTCCACCCCTCAAAACACCATATAAGGATCTAGTTTCCTGCCTCTGACAGCAGGAAGTGTCCATTCATTCAAACTCAAGAAGTAAAAAGAAGAACTTTACGCTCTGAGTTCTGCTCAGAACGGCTGGAGGTGGTCGCGCACTGCTACCCCCCCCCGCTCCCGCTCCCCCCCCGCAAGTGTCGGATGTGTTCTTGAACAGAAGCATTTTATATATGACGAGTAGGGATGAGGACATGTTGTTTAAAGTGTCTCGAAACTACAGTTCACTTCATATTAATATGGTGCATGTTCTCCCGTGGGTCATACTGTATCAGACATCAAGAATAAATGGTTTGATCTGAAAATGGCTTCAGAAAAACGTCTCGCCGCAGCACGGACAGCAGGTGGTCAGGAGGTGGTCAAGGAATGTTGTGCCGACATGACAGCAGGAGGAGGTGCTCGCGCCGTGAGTGGCACGGGTTGGAGGTGGTCGCGCTGAGCGATGCACGGTTGGAGGTGGTCGCGCTGAGCGATGCACGGGTTGGAGGTGGTCGCGCTGAGCGAGGCACGGCTGGAGGTGGTCGCGCTGAGCGTGGCACGGCTGGAGGTGGTCGCGCTGAGCGTGGCACGGCTGGAGGTGGTCGCGCTGAGCGTGGCACGGCTGGAGGTGGTCGCGCTGAGCGTGGCACGGCTGGAGGTGGTCGCGCTGAGCGTGGCACGGCTGGAGGTGGTCGCGCTGAGCGTGGCACGGCTGGAGGTGGTCGCGCTGAGCGTGGCACGGCTGGAGGTGGTCGCGCTGAGCGTGGCACGGCTTGGAGGTGGTCGCGCTGAGCGTGGCACGGCTGGAGGTGGTCGCGCTGAGCGTGGCACGGCTGGAGGTGGTCGCGCTGAGCGTGGCACGGCTGGAGGTGGTCGCGCTGAGCGTGGCACGGCTGGAGGTGGTCGCGCTGAGCGTGGCACGGCTGGAGGTGGTCGCGCTGAGCGTGGCACGGCTGGAGGTGGTCGCGCTGAGCGTGGCACGGCTGGAGGTGGTCGCGCCGAGGGTGGCGCATGGCGTGGTGGTGCGTGATTTTTATTAACCCCGGGGCACGGGCGCCCACGCGCAGGTGGCGCGGTGGTGGACGAGGGGCGGGGGTGCGGGGGGGGGGTTTGAAGCCGCTTCATTTTAATTTAACCAATATGTGTCGTTGCATTTAATTGTTTTTATGCTCTAAATATTCTCTAAATAACGAAATATGAGGTTATTAGTGGAGAAAAGGCCAGCAGACTACTGTTCGTAAAATATACGACAGGTCCGGACCACACGTAGATTTTGTTCGTATCTGAAAAAAATCCTAGGATACGAAAATATTGTTGGATGCCACAAATGATCCTAAATCACTCGTAAGCACAGTTTAAGCACAAATCTGTGCGTACGAACGGTTCATGAATGAGGCCCAATGTCTTATAATCCACAACGGTAAATCCACAACGATGGGGGTTATTGATTTCATCAGCAAGAATGGATTTTAATCAGCATGTAGAGGGGATCCCTCGATTGAAGCAGAGGAGGCGGGCCTTGGATGAAGGTTGAAGACCAACGTTGGATCAGCAGGTCCCCACATCGAAGGTTGCAGGCTGGATGGCTTCCAGTCGGTGCCACCCTGGTTCAATGTGTCATGCAATTATGTGGTTTTAGGTGGGCTTATGATTGGGATTCTACATTAAGCCTTACCTATATGCACCTGGTATGTAAGCTATCATGGATTAGATCAGCTACAATTACCAATTAAGGGGTGGATCAATGCTGTAAAAATCAGATATAGGGATCTATACCTATAGAAATGTGGAGGGCTTCTGTAACGAAGGCCTCTTCTTTCAAACTATTCCTCCATTCATTATTTAGTTTAGGTTAAACTAAAATAAAAAAATGAAACTAGTTTGGTCTAAATGTCTGTTGTCTTTTAGACGAACGACGCAAGATTTGGTAATCCCTAAAAATTTTGAAGTCTATGGCGAGACTCATCAAAATGAATAGATCTAGAATAGAAACGATCGAATCGGTTCTACCTAAATGATTGGGAGATCAGTGTAGATTATAGTACCTTAAGTAGTATTAATCTACTATGATTCTTCAAAGATTGAGATCTTTAACAAAATGAACAGCATGTTGGCATAGTTAAATCCATTTAAGTCTTCAACTAACATTAATCAAAACCTCTTTTGGCTGGGAGTGTTCAGAAAACAATAACAACGTCAATAACAACAAAAGTAGCAATTAAGCCACTAAAAAACTACGTCAAACTCACTCTGGTCGTCAGATTCCACGTGTCACACACAAGAAAAACAGTTCTTAGCTTTATAACCGATGTCAATTAAATCCTGCAGATTTAAATGGTTGTTAAGGTTAGTTTTGTTGTGGGTTTTATGCTTAGCGTTTCTAAGTTCTAGTTGGAACGGTTTCTTTTCGCAACTAGTATAGTTTAAACTGTTTAGTTTATTTACTATCCTGTGCTTGGACGACCTTATTTTCCCATGAAGTCTGTGAGTTTGCGAGATCTTTGTCGTTTGTGGGGTTATTGAAATCTTTGTCCTTGACATGGGCATGACCTAACATCACCCCCCTGTGGTCATGAGGGACCACGCGCACGGGTGTGGACGTCCGTCCATGGGCACGAGTTAGGATGCCTTTGTTTAGTTTAAGCTGTTCGCGCAGTTTATGGGGAGCCTTGTACAGGAACCTTATAGGTTTCGGCCAACGTACCTCTGTACGTTTACCTCTTTCTGCGTAATGCAGGTGTGTCACAACTGTCGGCGCCGTCGCAGGCGTGTCTCTGTCGTTGTGATGTATGTCATCCCACTTCACTCTTTGAGTCTGTAAGAACTATGTCATCTCTGAGTAGTTCTAGATTCAAATGCTCTTGAACCAAGGTTTCATTGAAAGCTTGGATGATAACTGAATTACCTGTCCCAGAGGACAGTACAGCTTTCTCGGTGCGTGAACCTTGGATCTCTACACCGTCCTACCTGTGGTAGGAAGTGTGAGTTTGCCCCCCTTTTGTTTGAGGAGGGGTCCTCAAAATCTGTAACAATGAAGTCCAAGTGACTGTCAGCGTGTAGCAGACTGTCACCTTGTGGGCTCAGATGTCCTTGAACCAAGACTTCATTGAAAGCTTGGTTGTATGCCGAATTACCTGTCCCACAGGACAGTACAGCGTCATCGGTGTGGGACCCTTGGATCTCCACACCTTCCTCTACCGGTGGTAGGTAGTGTTCAGTGAGTGCTGAAGGTGTCAGCTCGCAGAGGAGGTCCTCGTGATGGGCCAGAGTCTGGTCCAACTGTTGAGTCTCCTCTGTCTCACCTGTATATGAAGGATCACTTACCGGGTTTGTGGTCTCGGTTGGGGAATCCTTTGTGACCTTAGCGGTACCTGTTGTTAGACAGTCAGTGTCCTGACCTTGGGGAGGCACGTTGAATGGCAGTGGACTGCTCACTGTGGCCCACATTGTCTGATTGCCATAATTTATAATCGCTTCAAAGCGATTTATAAAATCTTGGCCAACCACAAATGGAGCCCGGAGTGAGTCAAGATCAGACACATATACCGGGTGGTATAGTGACATTTCGCCAATCTGCATGTGAACCATGGCTATTATGGTTGTTCTCGTCTTCGCGAGGCCCTGTTGCTCACCAGAAGTGTATTTCACAAAGGGTATTTGCCTGTCAACATCGTCAGCAACGGTCCTTAGCTCCTCAAACAGTTCGGCTGACATGGTAGACACGTCTGAGCCGCTAACCAGGAGCGCTTCTTGCGCGAGGACCCCTTCCAATGTGAGCGGCAGGTAAGCTCTCTTAGCTATCCCCCTTTTCATAAAGTTACACAGAAACCATTCAGGTTTTACCACACGTTTCTGTGTACGTGTGACTCTGTCTGTGTAATCATCGTCGCTGTCAGCATCATGATGGCTGTCTGCCTCATGACCTTCAGGATGTGGATTCCCAGCAATTTGTTTGCTGTCAGTATTTATGTCAGTGTTGACGTTGTTGTTGTCAACTGTGTGCACTGAGTCATTGCAAAAGGCAGTGCTGCGCGTCGCTTCATCAGGATGAACAACGTTGTTTGTGTTATCATCAAGGACAACGTCACACGTTGTGTCAGCTTGGTCAACCACTGTAACATTCAAATCATTTGACAAACAACTCACAACCTCAGTCACGTCCACGCGCGGAGGCGCCGCTTCCATAATCTGGAGCATGTGTGACTCATTGCATGTCTCGAGCTGTGCAGCTCGAGGGGCAGGGGCAGGAGGGCCGCTTCTCGGGGGTACATGTCGGGACAGACCATTTTTCAAAGGGTCACGGTTCCCAGACATCAACTTCTCTCGAAGTTCACCCACTGTGAGACCTAGGTGAGAACTCTTTTGGTTCGATCTGAACCATCTTGGTTCATCTAGAGAGCGAACATCTGCCTTTTGTGGTTCAATGCTCATCACAGGGTTTTCAACCTGAGTCGAAAGATGAGCAGCCTCAAAAACTGACGCAGCATATTGTCTTATCACTTCCATAGAATCTTTTTTGCAATCAACCAGAAAATGAACACATTTCATTTGAAAAGGCATAAGATTCAAAATGAAAAGACGTTTAAACTCCACATTTTCCTCCAATCCAGGGACAGTTTTATTCCCTGTGTAAACAGAGAGGAGCCTGTCGTAAAACACCAGGGGATGTTCACCTGGTTCCTGAAGGACGTTCTTTGCAGCTAAGTGCCTATCAAAGGATGCACCTGTTTGAACGTCCATCTTTGTACTGATGTTCTGTGAAAAATCAAGTAACGTGGGTCTTATTTCACAGGGTGCAGTCTCACCATGTGATGTCGACCTGTGAGATGACCATCAAGGTTGGCTAGTTTTGTGTGATTTTTTGTGAAAAACCAAGACAAAAGATGCCTCCTGTGTGTTATTTTAAACTTGCAGTTTAAAAAACAGGGACAGACAAACGTTGTTTTGCACACGTTGTAACTGTTCTGCCATCAACATTTGATTATACGTGAAAATCAAATGAAAGGGTGCTGTGTGTACAATATTCTCAAAATGTTTCCCGTGTAAAACAGGAACATTCAACATGTACACAATACAGGAAGACTGCGTCTTCTCTAGTAACCAGCATATGGGGCCACAGCGCTGGAACAGTTTATCACAGCGACTGCAATTTATCTCTCTGACCGCTATACAGGCGCTGTTGTCGCCTGTGAGTGCAGCCTGAGCTGCCAAACATTCAGACGTCTAACAACGGATCAAAAACATCAATCAGACAGACCTAGAGTCCTGACGTGACAAAACTCTAGTATCCCCTTTCTCACAAAAATGAAATTATGTGAGTAAAATCGGTTGGACTGTGAAACATTTTAAACTGCGTTTAAAAGAAATAAGGTCGGACCCATAAAGGAGCTGCAGCTCCCGGCGTCACGTGACCTGGTCACATGGCGATCGGCAGTCAACAGAGCAACAGACTCAATCCGCCCATTAAAATCCCAAAAACACCGCGATGAAACAGTCTTTTCAGAGATAGTAACGGACAAACAAGCATGAAGCCTGTAAAAGCAGGTATACCGAAGTGCAAGTCGACGAGGAGCGGGCTTCACCCACTGCGCAAGCGTCAACACTTACAACGTAACCGACCAATCACAGCGAAGACAGAACTGTAGTTCTAAAACCCAAGTGTTCATGGGAAACTGTGTCTTCCAAACCTAACGCCGCCCACGTGCGACGTGCCGTTCGAGCGGTGTGTTCACGGACCTGCGGTCGGTCGAACAAAAGCATGGAACGGACTTTTCAACGTCCTAAAACAGTCATAAATATCGCAAAACACCTCGGTTAAGCCAGTCTTCGACGATATCACGTGCATAGAACTCAAACAACACAGATAAACCGTCAGAAATGTGTGCAAAAATGAATCTGACAACCAGAGTCTACAGAAACCAACGTTCTTGAACGCGACACACAATGGACCAATCACAGCGTTTTAAGCAGCCATCTTGTCCCGGTACCGTTCAGCTTAGCCCGATCCAAAGTCCTAGACACTTCTTTCACAAAATAAACGTATTTTTACATCGCAGAAAATACTGTCAATGAGCTAAAACACAACCAAGCTAACTCTCACGCCCCCAGGGGAGGCAGCACGCTAACTGTGTACAACAACGGACTTTACGTCACTCGGAACCGGAGTGTCCGGTCCAAAAGCAGAGTGGGCTTTACCCGAACCTCAAGCAAACACGTTGTAACAGAAAAAGGCACTTAATGGAGCAGCATATGTGTGAAACAGACCTTCAACAGCAAATCAGAAATGTAATAAAATGAAGCAGTGGTGACTCGGCGGTCACAAAACGAAAAAATGCATGCAGCCTCGCGACACGTAATGAAACGTCTCACAAAAACAAACATTCATTCATCCGCAGCTCCAAAACATACGTTCAAAAGTGAAAGAAAAGAATAATTCTAACGGGAAAACTCACCAGACAATGCCACTCTCAGCAATCTCTGAGACACTCACCAGCCAAAACTACTCTATAAGTCCACAACAGGATGCAAACTAATGCCAACAACACCGTAACAAAAATAAGCTACAAAAACAACTTATCAATTCAATCTTTCAGAAGACCTGTACGCGGCCACCAATATGTAAAGGAATCTATAAGCCGTTTGTGTAATTAAACACAAACGAGGTCAGTTTACTGACTTACCTATAGATTAGATGATAGATTTGAGCAGGTTTTAGACTGTCTCAAACTTACCATCAGTTAAACGGGGTCTCAACTTTTTCAGATTAAATCAACAAATCTAACGATGTGATTAGCCAGAAATGTAATTTCACAAGAGGCTCAACTTATGTTGGTCTACCAGAAAAATAGACCTTTTATTGAAACTAGGGGTGCACCGATTTCAATTTTCTGGCCGATCACCGATTTTTAGAAAGTCTGACCTGCCGATTCCGATTTTCCGATACCGATTTTCAGGTGTGAAAAGGTCAAAATGTACCTTAAATTTTCCAATCTTACTTTATTGTAAACGAAGTTTAACCATAAAAAAAATCAGTTCTTTTTACTCTTTCACTTGTTACATTTTAAAAAACAAAACAAAAAAAGATAATGCAGCATGTGTAACATTTTCAAGTCAGTGGGTAATAAGAAATAACACTCGCACAGGTAAGTTTGTCCTCACAGACTTATTCCAGTCACTTTTTCATTAGTGGCAGGTTTTTCTTGATGAACAAAAGCATTTCTGCTTTGTCACCAGACAGGCAACTTCTTTTCTTATCTACTACATGTCCAGCCAACTAAGCAGGCGCTCGCTTTCAATGCTTGTGCATGGGGCAGAGAGGTAGGTTCAGGCAAGATGAGGGAAACAATTTTCATTGATCCTCCAGTAGACCAATGGGTCCTGGCCCCTTTCGACAGGAACCTCTGATAGGTAGTTCTGTACCTGCATAGCTGAAGGGCTGGCCAGCTGCTGCTCCTTTTCTATGTTCTCCTTTAAGATTTCATCTTGAACTGCAAACAGTAGATTACACCTTTTTGCTGCAGATTCATCTCAGGAGGCCCCACTTCAGAGAATGTTCCTGCAGCAGGTGTGCATCTGGTCCCCCCCTCTGCTGAGAAGTAGTGATTCTTGTACCTTGTTTTGCATAAACAAAGAAAGATGGGTCAATCATTGTGTTTTGTATACATTAAAAGTTTTTTTAAATTGCATGTAAATAAAGAAATGCATATAAATGCATTTCTTTATTTACATGCAATTTTAAAAAACATTTAAATTAAAAATAAACATTTCTTGATTGAAATTTTCAATTAAGAAATTTTTATTTAAAATTTAATTTAAATGTTTCTTGAAATATAGCAGTAGGTTGTAATTGTGATTAAATAGAATATTCACAGTTACTTACCTTGGATCCAGAATAGTATTCAAGCTGTACAGAAGCTCATGTAGCATCTTTTCACAACAGCCTCCCTCCAGCAACGTAGTTTTGGCTTTACCCACACCACGGTCTGTGCTGGCTTGCCTCTCCGTTTGAGTGCAGTGATGGCTGGGAGTACAGTTTAAGAGTACTTGATTACGTTCGAATTATCCACTGTGCAGTAAAACTTAACATGGATATTAAACTTACATCAGAAGTCCAGATGTCTGTTGTAAAGCTGAGTGCATTTTTATTAGCTTTTAGCAGGCTGCGGGTGTCTCTTACAACGTGGCCGAACATCTCCGGTAATGCAACATCAGAAAAATATTTCCGACTCGGCATGTTATATCGTGGGCTCACGTGCTGCATTAAGCTTCTAAAACCTTTGTCCTCAACGACTGAAAAGGGCTGATCATCTAATGCCATGAACTCCATCACTTTCCTCGTGGTAGCTTTGCT
Source organism: Garcialebias charrua (assembly GCA_038048925.1). Classification (NCBI taxonomy): domain Eukaryota; kingdom Metazoa; phylum Chordata; class Actinopteri; order Cyprinodontiformes; family Rivulidae; genus Garcialebias; species Garcialebias charrua. The sequence goes on from JBBPBX010038543.1 coordinate 11,816, forward strand.
CTTTTCAATGCTCATAAAAGCTAACAGCGGCCCACCGACTGGCTCTTTGTTAGCGCTAGCTTTAGCATTAGCTTTAGCTTTGCTGCTCGCTTCGAACGTTGCGTATTTAGCTGCGTGGTGATTTCTTAAATGGCGAACAAGGTTTGTTGTATTAAAAGTTTTTGTTGTGGCCACGACTTACTTCGGCTGTACACACACTGCAAATGGCGATCTTTGGCTCATTTTCTTTAACTCTGTAGAACTTCCAAACCGAAGACATGTCTGCTCTGAGTGGCTTTAGTTGTGTTGACTGTTTAATGCGCATGTGCAGACGGGAGCGGGTCTGTCAGCCCCCTCAACCCCGCTCAGCTCCCAGAGAAAAAAGACAGCAGCTAGTCCCCTCACCCCCCGCTCAGCCCCCTCAACCCCGCTCGGACCCCTCTCACAGCAGAGATAAAAGACCGCAGCTCAGTCCTCTCACCCCCCGCTCAGCCCTCTCAACCCCTCTCCGCCCCCTCTCACAGCAGAGAAAAAAGACCGCAGCTCATTTTGAGACCTTTGCCGAGGCATGTGCGATCGGTGGATAAAATCGGTTTCTCATTTAACGATCGGCCGATTTCCGATTTCCTCAAAATAAGGAAATCGGGGCCGATTTATCGGCCGGCCGATTTATCGGTGCATCCCTAATTGAAACTATCACAAAAATTACATTAAACATTTGTATCGATATTAGCTCTGAGTTAATAACTACGTTGACAAGAATTCAAATTAAAACAGACAATTTAAACTTAACTGTTGGCACATTACTTGACAGATTAATAGCTTATGAAAAATAAGAAATAGGAGGAAGGAGTACTGGAAGCTAAGTTAATCTAAAGTTGGTTACTTTGAACCAGACTGGGTGACACCTTTTTCCCCACACGAGCAGACTGCTGGGCTCCCGTACGATCAAACACACCACGACTCGTTACCTGTTGACGGTTCGTCTCTTGGAGACAAGAGTGGAGAAGTTTGTGGACACACACGTGGATGGGTTTGTCCAGTGGCCGTCCAGTTGGAACTTCAGCGTGAGTGAGTGTGCTGATTCACGATACGAGGAAGCTCGCCTCCCTCGGCAGGAAACAACGGTCAAGCGCACAGACTGACTTTCAAAATAAAACTTTAGAAAACAAATTCTTCCAGAAGAGTGAAAGGATCACAGTAAGGCTTTACTATGATTCCAGCGGAGACGTGGGTCGAGTTGGCATATGACCGGGCCGTCTCCAGCTTTTCCAGAGGAGAGAGCAGGTTGACAGTTCGTTCTCCTCGAAACACTAACCAAAAATGCAGGAAATGCCCATTTATAGGGGAGGTGGGGTCTCCCCACCTCCTCGATGACTATTGGCCGAAAGTCTCTTGACGGACAACAGGAAAAATGTTTACAAAGCGACCAGATGGCCGCTCGTGAGCACAGAGAAATATTATGGCTAACTTCATAGACAACACAAAAGAAGCTGCAAGTTAAACGTTTACTCTGACCTTGTGCTTTAGATTCAAAGACTGCTTGTTCTGCAGAAATAAACCAGCAGAAGGGTCAAAGTCATGCAAGTAACAGATCATCATTGAAATGACAAAAATATACTGTAGATCAATTCTGAATTAACACACATTAGAAAGAAAGTTCAATCTGATTAATTAGTGTCCATTAATTCATAATAATTGTAAAAAATATAGTGTCCAATCGTCTCCTTGAGGGCCTCAAGAAGGTGTAACACTGAGAGTTTCAGAGAGATGCAGAGAGGTGTACTTGAAGGTCAAGCCTAAAATATCAGAGGCTAGGTGTATCACTACACTTGCTAGAGCAGAGACTTGGTCCACATACAAGCACCACAACACTGTGAAATTTTTAATTGGAATCAGTCCGCAGGGCTCAGTGTCTTTCTTGTCAAAAGGTTGGGGTGGGCGAGCAAGTGACGAACACATCACAGAACATAGTGGTCTGCTGGATAAATTAGTAAACGGAGATCTTGTACTTGCTGACCGCGGGTTTGACATAGCTGAAAGTGTTGGGTTAATGTGTGCTGAAGTAAAAATTCCTTCTTTTACTTGAGGAAAAAAACAACTATCTCCACTGAGAGCACAAGAAAAATTGCTCTTGTGTGTATATTTATGTGGAGCGGGTAACTGGACTTGTCAGAAATAAGTACCGGTACACAATCTTACAGAGCACTATGCCTATAGACTTACTGCGGAGTGATGATGATGAAATCCCACTTGTGGACCAAATTGTCACTGTGTGTTGCACACTTTCCAACCTGTGCCCATCTGTAGTGCCATTTGATTAAGGAGTGGTGAGAATTAACAACTCTGGCATAATTATGCATTTGATAGTTGAGTAGCGGTTTTAACATACTTTTAAGACTTTTCAATCTGTACTGCTATGAAATGTTGTTCCTCATGTTGTCCATTTAATACTCTTAGAAGGATGCCTGAATTTTTTGTCTTAATTTGTGTCAAAGTCCAAAAATGCATTTGCTTTAGCTTTCCATGCTTATCGCTCAGGGAAGTCTTGTTTTGGTGATGTAAAAATGTTACTCTTTAAAGTATGTATTACCGTAAGTAATTATCAGCACTGTGCAGCTGAACTGTGTCGTATGGTGTTGATAAGAAACTGAGAACAATGTACATGAACTGTGAAACTGATGGACTTACCGGAAAATAAAACATGATTTTTACAAACCATAGAAATACACCTGGAAAAGACTTATTTTAGAAGACACATTGATCTGTACCAGACCTGAAGTCAGTCTGCAGCATATAATTAATGTAGTTAGAAGAAGATGACTCCAGATGGTTAATTTGGATTTTTATTGTCTCATCTTACTATCACAAAAATTAAGAGTATTTACCTGTCAGCATTTGATAGTGTTTTGAAATTAGTAGCGATAACCTTGACTTTGTAAGCTTACTATAATTTCATACGGTTATATTATTTCATTAAGTAATGGGCAAATAACTTTTACAAAAATCTGCAGACATGTGTTTCGAAATGTGTTTTGCATTGTATCCTCTATGGCTAAAACGACATACAGCCTTTCTGGCATTATTCAAAACATTTCATACATTATTTATACTGTTCTGCTGAACACAACTATTTTGACCCCTCGGCAGGTCTCATCAGGCAGTGATGGCTTTCATGTAAAAAGCAACATGTATGCCATAGATTTCCCCGCTATAGTTGTGGGTTTGTTTTCCGTGTTCGTTGTTGTTCGTCCATACTCGCTCGTAGCTAAAAGCTAAATGGTAGTCCACCAAGATGGCGCTGACCGAAAAAACCCCCCACCGGATATGACATCAGTGAAAAGCATCTATTGAGCATGAACTTTCTTGTCTTGAACCACTTTGGCTGTGGCTGCCTGCCTGGGAGGAGTCGACGAGGGACAGGACGGTCTCCAGAAACCATCTTGGCTCCAGCAAACTGGTTGGTCCACTTAAGTTGTTTACTTGGTGGGGGAACAGAGTGCTGGAACTACTCTGACTGATGAAGCCCTCTGGAGTGAGGGTGAAACGTTTCTACTAAAAAGAAACTGTCCAGATGACCTGATTGAGAATTATCGGATTTGATACCTGGACTGTTGAGCATGAACTTTCTTGCCTTTCCTGGATCAGCTCTTCTCCTATTGGTCAACAGACAGGATAAAGCAGAATCCACGTGCAGATGTCTGTGCTGCCTCAGTTTAGTTTAAGGTTTAGTTTAAAACAAAAGCACAGGTGTTTTCCTGTTTGTTTTGTTTTAAACTAAATTTTAAGTTCATATATTCATTTAAAGACCGTGTAAAGTGAATTTCAACATTTTCTTCAATAAACATTATAAATGTGATAATTGTAATCTTGTAAATGAGTAAAAAGTCTCAAAATTGTAGCTCAATTAATTTTGGAGTTATAGAGCAAACTGTGTATAAACATATTTCTATTTCAGGATTTTTTAGGCGTGTTTTAAACGTGACCGCGTTTCGTCACGCGGTCCTCATTAGTATAGCCCCACCCCCTGCAGCTCCAGCCGTATAAATGCGTTCTTCGGTGGAGCCGTTCACTCGCTACCGACCGTCTCCCTCCTGTACTCTCACTCCTTTTACGCATGGACTGCAGCCGCTCCATTGTGACATTTCTTTTTTTTTTTTTTGCCAAAAGTCAAGTGATCACTTGAAGCTGTCACCATTCGCTTCCTCCTCCGAGGAGGAGGAATGAACTTGTCACGAGTGAACTAAAGTCATGTCCAACGAGGCTGCACCAGGTTCTAAATATTTCCTGGTGTGCAGGTCTGCTCTGAAAGAGAAGCGCTCCCTGTTTTTAATTTATTTTTTAAAAGTTTTCATGAACATAAACACAGAAAACCGCTGCGCAGCCCTCTGTCTTTTGCTGCTGGAGCGACCTGCACCACATCCGCGCCCCCCCGCGCGCGTGTGTGTGTGTGTGTGTGTGAGAGCGCCGTGACTCCGCTGACAGATGAGATAACTTATCAACGTGATTACTCTTTTTAATCACCAACACAGACCCCGCATGCGAGGTGACCGGCCAGAACTCAGATAAAAACAGAGCAGGTTTTCACTGCTGTTCCTTGTCTGCCTCTCGCTCAGGGCAAGGGCAGGACATGAGCGCAGTACTGCGCTGAAACCACGCCCACGCGCTGACACGCCCCCAGCGTTCCAGGGCAAGGCAAAATCATGTTTTTTCATGATTTTTGAGACTTAATTTTATAAGGAAATCAATGTTTTTAATCAGTCAGATTTATATGGGTGATTAATAACACATTTATGCCGTGTGACAAAATAAAAACACACATTTAATTTCACTTTACACGGTCTTTAATGGTCTATTTATATATTTCTGCTTTTATTTCTAATAATGTCAGTAAATCTTCCATAAATGTTAGTATTTACCACCTTTTTGATTGTGTTTTAACCGTTACATTGTATGAAGAGCATTTTATGATGTAGGTTTAGTCAAAAATGACAAGAGAAAAGTTAGACATTCTTCATTTTCCAGTGGGTTTAGCAAAAAATTTACATATCAACAACAAAACAGCAACAAAACATATAAATACAGTGCTTAAATGGTAAGCAGGTGAGTTGTAAACAATTGAATTTTAAATGTTTTGAACTGTGTGTTCTTCACACAAAAAGTTGGGAACAGCTGGAATTCCTCAAGTCTCATATTTTGTGTGATTGATTGTACAGGCCTGTGGACTTCTTAGAGGCCTTGATGATTGTAGATGAAGGTTCCCACTTGAAACATGGCTCCAAATCAGCCATCTTTATAGCCATGATGGAGGAGAGGGTACCATCTAGTGCCGAGCTATTCCTAGTCTTTGTTTTGTTGAGGCCCACCACCGAAAAAACCCTCTCTGCATTCGAATGTGGGAGGACGGGGACCAGCTTTGAGGTTGCAGCAAGCCTTGGAAATCTGAGTACCGTACTCCTGTCAACTGTGACAAATGAACCAAGAATACAATGAAAATATGCTCCCAAGTGATGTTTTCTAAAGAGGTATCAGTAATATGCTGGTGAAGATTCTCAGTCGTCCAGGACGTGACGTGTTACCTCAGCTTGCAATTTACATATGATGGTGCGTGACTCCTGTTATAAATCCACACGCACACACAGTCTGGTTCATTGAATTGATAAAGCTTTTCGGATGAGAAGCGAAACGTCTTCTGTTACAAATAAAGTCCAGTTGATCTTGAATTGAACGCCTTTTTGAGGTATCAGTAATGCTTGAGAGGCTATTTCTACTGTGTTCTTGGTGTTAAAAAATAAGCTTTACCTTATCTTTCCGTATTCTCCATCATCTAGCAACTTGTTCAGCTTAGCCCTGGTGGTGAAGCCAATGTTCAGCTTTCTTCCTGCCAAACAAATAGAGCCAACATAAATACTGTGTTATGCTAATGATCAGAGAGACATATTGGACGAGAAGTCATGTGGTGTTGGGGTACTGGGAAAGTCATTCTTAATAAAATTAATAAAACTTAGCAGGTTTCTCATCAGAAGGTGAGCACCATATTGGGTTCCCCCATACTCACTTGTAATATTAGGTATCAAAAATAATCATGAATAATTTTTAAACACTTACCTGGTAAATGGTTTGCCTTTTCTTTAAAGGGAATGTCATGAGCCTGTTCACAGCCCTGCAGTGCAGTTGGCAGCATGAAAGTCTTCGCACACAGCTTGCGAATGAATTTTAACATCTGCAACACAGACATTTACAAATGTAAGACAGTGGGTAAAATGTGCTGTACAAACTCCCAGCATTTAGAGTCAGAGTCAGAGAGTCTTTGTTGTCATTTGCACCGCATGTGGTACATGTGATGAAAACGAGATTATGTACACGGGGTCCCAGTTACATCCAACAACAAATGCAAGAGAAAAACAGTAATAACATCTAGAATTAACTAAGAAAAACATCAACTAGTAATACACTAAGCCCTAATATAGTGGAAAAACATCATTATAAACAGCAGCACGAACATGAGTCTGTATGAGCAGATGGTCACAGATGAACACAGCAACAAGAAAACAGATCAGCATCAGCATGATGTGATATTTTGCAGTGTTTATTTTATTTTATTTTTATTTATTCATGAGTCTAACAGCCTCAGGGTAGAAGCTGTTCCTCAGTCTAGTGGTTCTACATTTGATGCTCCTCAACCTCCGTCCTGAGGGGAGTGGGGCAAAGAGTGAGTGTGCTGGGTGAGTGAGGTCTTTCATGATGCAGGTGGCTCTTTTCCTGCATCTGGAGGTGTAAATGTCTGTGATGGTGGGGAGACTGACTCCGACAGACCTCTGTGCAGCCTTCACCACTCTCTGTAGAGCTTTCCTCTCTTCAACTGTGCAGCCTCCATGCCACACGTTGATGCTGGAGCACAGGACGCTCTCCACTGCACACCTGTAGAACGAGGTGAGAACTGGGCTGCTCAGACCAGCACGTCTCAGTCGTCTGAGGAAGTAGAGTCTTTGATGACCTTTCTTGATCAGGCTGGTGGTGTTGTTGCTCCAGCTGAGGTTATCATTCAAGTGTACACCCAAGTATTTGTAGCTGGAGACCACTTCCACTGCAGATCCACCTATTTTCAGTGGGGCGTGGGTGTGTTTATTCCTTCTGAAGTCCACAATCATCTCCTTTGTCTTCTTCACATTCATGTGAAGATTATTCTCTTTGCACCAGCTCTCCAGGTGTTCCACCTCCTGTCTGTAGCTGGACTCATCATTGTTTGTGATGCATCCCACCACCGCTGTATCATCTGCAAACTTAACAATATGACAGCCTGGAAGTGTGGCTGTACAATCATATGTGAGCAGAGTGAACAGAAGGGGGCTCAGCACACATCCCTGAGGAGAGCCAGTGCTGAGGGTTATGGTGGAGGAGGAGAAGTTGTGGATCTTCACGGACTGTGGTCTGTCTGTTAAGAAGTCTAGTACCCAGTTACAAATGGAGGGGCTTAGTCCAAGTGTAGATAGTTTGTCTATCAGAGTTTGGGGGATCATGGTGTTGAAGGCAGATGTGAAGTCCACAAAGAGCAGACGCACGTATGAGTCCTTCTGATCCAGGTGGGTGAGAGCAGTGTGGACCACGGAAGAGATGGCATCCTCTGTTGATCGGTTCTCGCGGTATGCATATTGATGAGGGTCCTCGTTGATGTTGACGGTTGCCTTGATGTGGGACATGACCAGTTTCTCAAAACATTTATGACCAGTTTCTCAAAACATTTAGCGACTATCGGGGTGAGGGCCACTGGTCTATAGTCATTCAGACCAGTCACTGTGGAGCTCTTTGGGACTGGGATGATGGTCGCGGTCTTCAGGCAGGTGGGAACTGACTCCAGTGCAAGTGAGGTGGTGAAGATGTCAGCCAGCACCTCACAGAGCTGGTCCGCACATTCCTTCAGAACTTTCCCTGGGATGTTGTCTGGTCCGGTTGCTTTATGAGGATTAATCCTTCTGAGACTGCCTCTCACTTCTGCTGCGGTCACTCTGAGATGCTCTTCATCTGGTGATGAGGTGAGTCTGGTGCTAGCTGGTCTGTTTGGATCATCAAAACGTGCATAAAACTAAAGGGCGAGATACACTCGAGCGTCCTCACGATACGCCTATACGCAGCGTACGTACGCTGTGGCAAAAGCGTAGCCCCGCGTAGCCCCTCAGGGCATGTACGCGCAAAAGTATTTTTTTACTACGCATACGCGATCCGCGTGCGCGATACGCGGTGTCTGACCATAAACTTCCCGGCGCCGGACTGTTTTGTATGTTACACAAATGAAATAAATTCCCCTTCTTTATCGCTGATCGGGCCTTTTCTTTTGTTTTTTTGCCTAAAGTCAAGTAACCGCTTCTTCCTCCGTTCACTCGATGATTGAAATGAATGAATTCAGGTCCTACCTGGGTGCGCAATGTTTTAATATTCCCTGGTGGGCTGTGTGCTGCAGGAAAAGCGCTCCCTGTTATTATTTTTATTTCTGAGATAACTTTTAATAACATATATAGTAGAAACACCGCATCAGAACACCGCAGAAGTCCAGCGAGCTGCTCATGTTAAAAGGTTTCACTTTCAGCTGAGCTGACTGAGCGCTGTCAATCAATTCAGTAGGCGTGTCAGCAAGTGACCAATCAGCGAGCTCAGTTGAGTCCCTTCCGTGTGCTGCTGCTCATATTACAACAAGGAGAACGTGAGCTGAAGTAAAGCAGCAAAAACATACACACAAAATATGCGCGTATACGCGCATAAACGGAGTCTGCTTCAGTGTATCTCGGCCTTTATTGAGGGCATCAGGCAGACATTAGACATGGTGCTAGTTATAGCAGCTAACAGAACACGTTAAACCTGTAACAATAACCAAATCAGTCTAAATATCAGAAGTATTGGTGTGAGAAATTTAAAACATGGTGTGGCTGACTCAAACGTCATGTTTTTGTTTACATACTGTGCTAATACTGACGGCTCTTATGAAGACATGGCACTAGTTATAGCAGCTAACAGAACACGTTAAACCTGTAACAATAACCAAATCAGTCTAAATATCAGAAGTATTGGTGTGAGAAATTTAAAACATGGTGTGGCTGACTCAAACGTCATGTTTTTGTTTACATACTGTGCTAATACTGACTGCTCTTATGAAGACATGGCGCTAGTTATAGCAGCTAACAGAAGATGTTAAACCTGTAACAATAACCAAATCAGTCTAAATATCAGAAGTATTGGTGAGAGAAATTTAAAACATTTATTTCTGATGCTTGGATCAGAAGGACTCATACGTGCGTCTGCTCTTTGTGGACTTCACATCTGCCTTCAACACCATGATCCCCCAAACTCTGATAGACAAACTATCTACACTTGGACTAAGCCCCTCTATTTGTAACTGGGTACTAGACTTCTTAACAGACAGACCACAGTCCGTGAAGATCCACAACTTCTCCTCCTCCACCATAACCCTCAGCACTGGCTCTCCTCAGGGATGTGTGCTGAGCCCCCTTCTGTTCACTCTGCTCACATATGATTGTACAGCCACACTTCCAGGCTGTCATATTGTTAAGTTTGCAGATGATACAGCGGTGGTGGGATGCATCACAAACAATGATGAGTCCAGCTACAGACAGGAGGTGGAACACCTGGAGAGCTGGTGCAAAGAGAATAATCTTCACATGAATGTGAAGAAGACAAAGGAGATGATTGTGGACTTCAGAAGGAACAAACACACCCACGCCCCACTGAAAATAGGTGGGTCTGCAGTGGAAGTGGTCTCCAGCTACAAATACTTGGGTGTACACATGAATGATAACCTCAGCTGGAGCAACAACACCACCAGCCTGATCAAGAAAGGTCATCAGAGACTCTACTTCCTCAGACGGCTGAGACGTGCTGGTCTGAGCAGCCCAGTTCTCACCTCGTTCTACAGGTGTGCAGTGGAGAGTGTCCTGTGCTCCAGCATCAACGTGTGGCATGGAGGCTGCACAGTTGAAGAGAGGAAAGCTCTGCAGAGAGTGGTGAAGGCTGCACAGAAGTCTGTTGGAGTCAGTCTCCCCACAATCACAGACATTTACACCTCCAGATGCAGAAAAAGAGCGACCTGCATCATGAAAGACCTCACTCATCCAGCACACTCACTCTTTGCCCCACTCCCCTCAGGACGGAGGTTGAGGAGCATCAAGTGTAGAACCACTAGACTGAGGAACAGCTTCTACCCTGAGGCTGTTAGACTCATGAATAAAAAAAAAAAAAAAAAATATAAACACTGCAAAATATCACATCATACTGATGCTGATCTGTTTTCTTGTCGCTGTGTTCATCTGTGTTCATCTGTGACCATCTGCTCATACAAACTCATGTTCGTGCTGCTGTTTATTCCCACTATATTAAGCTTAGTGTATTACTAGTTGATGTTTTTCTTAGTTAGTTCTAGATGTTATTACTGTTTTTCTCTTGCATTTGTTGTTGGATGTAACTGGGACCCCGTGTACATAATCTCGTTTTCATCACATGTACCACATGCGGTGCAAATGACAATAAAGACTCTCTGACTCTCTCTCTCTCTCTCTGACTCTGATAAAGGTTGTTGACAACTACACACAACGACTCACCCTGTTGGACATTCGCAAAAAAGCCTGAGGGATTTCCCCATTTTCCATCAGCGCACACAATCACCTCCTCTCGTATCCGCGGAACAATGTTCAGGCATTTTGACCAGTGGTTGTTCACTATTTTAAGAAAACAAGCTTCTAAATTACAACTCACTATCATTACGAAGCTCCTCGGCTCCTTCCTACTTAGCCCCAATTTCCGTTTTCGATTCGCCGCGGCATTTTGCCATCCAATCAGAACGCTCGTTTCAGGCGAGCTTTGCGTGATGACGTCAACTGGTAAAAGGTCTATTGCAGGGTTTCCTCTTGCTGCAAAGCGGGTCTGGTCTGTGGGTGCGTGCACTCGTTTTGTTTACGTGGTAGCGAAACTATTTAAATTCAGCTGATTTGACAATTTTAATCATTTATTAAGAAAAGTTAAACCGAGACACACTTTTAAAATAATGTCAGCTAACAAATATATATTTTTAGTTGTTTATCTTGCTAAATTTTAACGAATTGCAGGGTTTCCGCCCGCTGCGCGCACACATATTGTTTAATCAGATGTAGCGAAACAAATGTTTAAATCCAGCTCATTTCACAATTACGTTAATTTATTAAGGAAAAGTTCAGCTCAGACACATATTTGCTATAATTTCTAGCAAACAAATAAGTGTTAATCTTCTTAAAGCCTAGCTGTGCGCTCCTGTGGCAGACATTAAGGCCTAGCTGTGCGCTCCTGTAATGACTACTAGTCATTACTAAAATTGATTAGTTATGTGAACTAATCAATTTTAGTAATGACTACTAAATGTGTTTACTACATTGTACTGAGGTTATCAAGTTAACACAACTAAACATGTTTAGTTTCTTCTTTGTGTAAAAACTAGAATGGTTTAAGGCAACGGGTTTCAACGCGGTTTTCTAGTAAAGTCAACTAGTTCGGGTTAGTGACAGTTGTAAAAAATTACCTTTTTAAGTTATATTTACATAACCATATAAAACAAATAACCAATATAACATTATCTAAAGCTACTTATGTTTTGTTAAAAATAGTAATAACATTTCCTCCAATGTAATTAGGTACTCTTTTGATCTTCAAATTGTATTGAATGCAACACTAAATTTTACAAAAGAGGAGAAATAAAACAAAACATTTTAAAGTTCCAATATATTTAATTTTAACAGAAAATTGCTGCAAAATAACATTTTAAGTGCAATTTGTTATCAAGCTTGGCTCAAGTAAAAAAAAAAAGTATTAAAACAATAATTGCCATTAAAATAAAGCTTGTCATCCAAAAGTCAAGTAAAAGTAGGAAATTAAAGTGCTTGACATAATAATAATAATAATAATAAATTCAATTTATACCGCACTTTTCATTAATAAAAATCTCAAAGTGCTACAACAATAAAACAAGTGATAAAATCAAATAAAATCAATAATGGTATTAACTAAGATTAAAAACAGAATCATGTGGAGGCAGAATAGGCCTGCTTAAAAAATAAAAAATAAAAAAATAAAGCAAGTGATAAAATCAAGTAAAATCAATAATACTATCAACCAAGATCAAAGATAAAATCATGCGGGGGCAGAATAGGCTTGCTTAAAAAGAAAAGTCTTTAAACCGCTTTTAAAGTCAACCAGTGACTGTGGAGCTCTCAGGCAGTCAGGGAGGGAGTTCCATAGGCGGGGGGCAGCCACACAGAATGCCCTGTCTCCCATGGTCCTTAATTTGGTTCGTGGAATGTGAAGTAGATTACTGTTCTGTGATCGTAGAGACCGGGTGGATGAATATGGTGCAAGAATGTCCTTTAGATAGTCAGGTGAAGTTCCATGTAAGCATTGATGTGTAATGAGAGCAGTTTTGTATTGAATTCTGTAGGTGACAGGAAGCCAATGGAGGTTATGAAGAATGGGTGTAATATGTTCAAATTTACGAGCTCTCAATAAAATCCTTGCTGCACTGTTTTGAATATATTGAAGTTTCTGAAGGTTTTTGCCAGGGATTCCAATAAACAGGGAGTTGCAGTAGTCGAGCCTGGAGGAGACAAAGGCATGGACGAGTTTCTCAGCATCGGAAAAAGTCAGAGATGGGCGAAGTCTGGAGATGTTTCGAAGATGGAAGAAGCAAGTTTTAAACAGATGCTTAATGTGATTTTCAAATGTAAGATGAGAGTCCATTTTTATTCCAAGATTTGTAACAGAGGTGGAGAGGGGGATGTCTTGACCAGAGAAGGAGATTGTTGTTAAAGTTGATGTTTGTATCTGGTGAGGGGTGCCAATCATTATGGCCTCAGTCTTGGAGCAGTTTAATTGAAGAAAGTTCTGATTCATCCATGCCCTTATTTCCTCCAGGCAGGCAGAGAGGGCAGTGAGTGAAGATGGAGATGGGGATGATGAGGATGATCCAGTCCTGATGTAAAGCTGTGTGTCGTCAGCATAGCAGTGAAAAGAAATGTTGAACTGATTAATAATTTGACCTAAAGGCAGCATGTAAAGGGAAAACAGCAGGGGCCCCAGAACTGACCCTTGAGGGACACCACAGGAGACACCGACTGTCTGGGAAGTGGCATTGCCAAGACTAACGCATTCCAGCCTATCGGAGAGGAAAGATTTGAACCAGTCCAGGACAGTGTCACAGAGACCGACCTCCACATGAAGACGGTGGAGGAGGATATTATGGTCCACAGTGTCGAAGGCTGCGGTGAGGTCAAGGAGGACAAGGACGGAGGGAGAGCCAGTGTCAGCAGCCATGAGGATATCATTTGTAACTCTCAGTAATGCAGTCTCAGTACTGTGAGCTACTCTGAATCCCGACTGGAACTTCTCGTACAGAGAGTGTTGTTGTAGGTGGTCCTGCAACTGAGCAGCAACTGCTTTTTCCAGCACTTTGGACAGAAACGGGAGGTGGGAAATTGGGCGGTAATTAGAAAAAATGTCGGGATCCAAATTAGATTTTTTCAGAAGAGGCCTAATGATGGCAGTTTTTAGAGGCAGTGGAACATGACCAGATTGTAGAGACTGATTTATTATTTGTGTGATTAATGGGCTTATTGCAGAGTGATTGGATTTTATGAGAGATGAGGGGAAGGGATCCAGGGCGCAGGATGAAGGCTTCATTTTCTTTATGATGGACTCCACCTCACTCTGAACAACCTCATCAAAGCTGCTCAGGGACCCAGGATGCAGACGGGTAGATGGTAAACGAAGATCAGGGAGGTTGTGGAGCTGAGATCTGATGGTGTCAATTTTGTTTTTAAATGATGAAAGGAACAGGTCGCAATTTTGAACACATTCCTCAGAAGTTTGTTTAAAGGGGACCTCAGATGTATTTTTTAAATTTTTATGGTATTTCTGTGGGATATCCAGACCCTATTCCTTCAATTTAATGCACAAAATAATTATTAGATAATCAATTATACCCTTTTTAATTCTGCCATTTTTAACTTTCGTTTTGAACGACCGGTTTCTTGAAGTCCACGCCCTTCAACGATCTGTTCACGCCCTCTGTAACAGCCAGTATCTGTAATGTGTTGTTGTTTTAAAATTAGCTCTTTTTTTATTACTCATTTGACTTACTGTTAGTGTTAGCTTAAGATAACTTACCGAAACCCGTCTGAGCGCGCCGCAGTTTGCTGCTCCTTTTAGCATTAGACCACCCGAATCCGAAGCTAATGTTAGCTTGTTCCTCTTCCGGTTTTCGCCAGCTCCGCTCGTTGCACGCGATGAGATTTTGGGAGTTATCGCTGTTCCAGTGAAGACAACACAAAGTTCACCAAGTGTCTCCCGTAAATTAATCTGTAAGGAGAAGGTCCTCTTGCTGCGAGCCTGCTGCGAGGCTGCTGCAAGGCTGTACAGTTGAAGCTCCGCTCCATCGCGCCGGAAGAGGGTCCCGTCGAACCCGGTCCTTCCGCCTGTGGTCCGCTCGTTTAATTTTTGCCGGCTGCGCGTTGGCAGCGATCGCAAATACACTAAAAATTGAACTAAAACATAAAAATAACAATTATACTTTATTTATAAAGCCATTTAAAAAAACACAGCTGCAACAAAGTGCTGTACACATGAAATTAAGAACATATAAACAAAAGATGAGATGAAATCATGAAAAACAACAGTCATGTGTTTAATACAGAAGTGGGTTGAGCCTAACCAGGGGTTGCTAGGTGAGGGGCTGGACTCAGGTTTGATCTGATTGGCTGGCGGCTTGTGACGTCAATAAATGCAGGAAGTGTGAATCCTGGTGTATTTATCAAAAATAAATAAATCTACTTAGAGTAAATAAACCACTGGGTGCATTTTTTTGGCACAAGGACTGTTTTTTTATGAAGTAAATACCCAAAGTTTAGTAAAAAAACATTAAAAAGTGAATTTTGCATGTGTGGTCCCCTTTAATGGGATTAGTAGATGAGTTACTGTGGAGAAGAGCTGTTTAGAGTTACCAGGGCAGGTGTTGATGATGTTGGAGTAATACTTGGAGCGTGCTTCTTTAAGAGAATAGGCGTATGCTTTCTGATGTTCTTTGTATGCCTGCTTATGTACCGAGAGACCAGATGATTTTAGACGTCTCTCGATAGCACGGCCAGTTGCCTTCATCCTGCGCAGCTCACCAGTGTACCAGGGGGCTGAACGGGAGAAAGACACCAGTCTTGTCTTCAAGGGAGCATGTAGGTCCAGAAGCTCTTGGAGAGATCGGTTGTAGTAATCAACGGAGTCATTGGCAGATGAATGATTGACAGCGGTCAGGGCGTGAAGATCAGCGGACAGAACATCAGGGGAAATGTTTTTAAAGTCCCGGAACTGGATGGGTCGCTTTGGGTTTGAAGCAGGTGAAGTTGAAGGCACTTCCAGAGAGATGACACTGTGGTCCGAGACACCCAGGTCATATACAGATAAGTTATTGATGAGTACAGTGTCTGTAATCACCAAATCCAGAGTATGCCCCCTGCTGTGCGTAGGGCGTCCACATGTTGGGTGAGATTAAGAGAGTCCAGAAGAGACTTAAAATCTGTTGCCAACGGGGAAGAGGAATTGTCCATGTGGATATTTAAATCTCCAAGAAAAATAGTTTTCACAGGGGAGGTGCAGAAAAAGGTGAGGAGGTCATGCATCTCTGAGTTAAATGAAACATGCGGTTTGGGAGGTCTATAAATCAATATAACGTTCATCAGGAGTGGGGCTTTGAAGTTGAAGGCCAAACTTTCAAAAGAGGAAAAGTCCTGAGAAGCCAGATGTGTCAATTTTAAATTATTGCGGTAGATTACAGCCAGACCACCACCGCGGCCAGTGCTGCGGGCTCTCTGCAGATAACTGTATCCAGACGGACAGGCCTCATTTAGAGAACTGTACACATCTGGCTGATGCCAAGTCTCTGTAAGACACATGAGGTCCAAGTCCTTCTCCAGAATGTGATCGTGAATTAGGCATGATTTGTTTGATAGTGACTGCACATTGAAAAGTTCTAATTTAATACCAGTTGGTGTAGAAGCCTTTTGAACCGGTTTCAGCAGACTGAAGTCCACTCCACGTTTTCCTTGCCACTTCGTGCGCTGTGGACTACAAGGGACTACAGACGCAGCGTTCTGATGACGTCGTCGAGGTGCGACACGTCTCTTGGACGAGACACACGCGATAGACCCAACCTGCGGCTGTCCAGAGTAGATGGATATCTTTCGAGAGCTTCTGTGGATATAACGAGGTCTACGCAGAAGTCCCAGTTGTTTGATGGTGGAAACAGAGGTAACGAGGCGTTGATTGTGTCCTGAACGTGTGGGAAGCCCAGCTGAACCGTATGGGAAGGTGCTACTCTGGTTGTTTCAAATAATTAATTTCAGTTAACTTAGCTTTCATCTTCTTCCTCCTTAAACTCCTCCTTATGTTTATTTTCATCATGGTAAACTTTAAGTAATGTGCCAACAGAAAGGTCCAACTGTCTGTTTGTTTTAATTTGAATTCTTGTCAACGTAGTTATTAAATCAGAGCTAATATCGATACAAATGTTTATGTAATTTTTGTGATAGTTTCAATAAAAGGTCTATATTTTTTGGTAGACCAACATAAATTGAAGTCTAAGCGTGAAATTACATTTCTGGCTAATCACATCGTTAGATTTGTTGATTTAATCTGAAAAAGTTGAGACCCCGCACTTTGGTGGCAGTTTGTGCAGATAAAATCTGCTCATACCTGCACGTCTAAACTATAGGTAAGTCAGTAAACTGACTAATAACTCCTATATTGTTACATATTGGTGGCCCGCGTACTGGTCTTCTGAAAGATTAAATTGATAAGTTGTTTTTGTAGCTTATTTTTGTTACGGTGTTGTTGGCATTAGTTTTGCATCCTGGTTTTGGTCTTATAAGAATAGTTCTGGCTGGTGGAGTGTCCGGGAGTTGCTGATCGTGGCATTGTCTGGATTATTTTGCCGATAGAATTATTTTATATTTCACATTTCAACGTCTGTTTGAAGCTGCTGAGTGATAAATGTTTTGTCTGTGCTTGTGAGACGTTTCATTACGTGTCGCACGCTGCATGCATTGTTCATTTTGTGACCGCCGTGTCACCACTGTTTCATTCTATTACATCTGCGATTTATTGTTGAAGGTCTGTTTCACACATTTGCTGCTCCATTTTACCTAATCTGTCACAACGTGTTGTTAGCCGAGGTTCGGGAAAACCCACTCCGCTCGGACCGGATGTATTCCGGTTCCGTTTGACGTAAAGTCCGCTGTTGTACACAGTTAGTGTGCTGCCTTCTTTGGAAGGCGGGGGAGTTAGCCTGGTTGTGTTTTAGCTCATTGACGGTATTTTCTGCGGTGTAAAAATACGTTTATTTTGTGAAGGAAGAGTCTAGAACCTTGGGTCGAGCTATAAGCTAACGGTACCGAGACAAGATGGCTGCTTAAAACGCTGTGATTGGTCCATTGTGTGTCGCGTTCAAGAACGTTGGTTTCTGTAGACTCTGGTTGTCAGATTCATTTTTGCACACATTTCTAACAGTTTATTTGTTTTGTTCGAGTTCTATGCACGTGATATCGTCGAAGACTGGCTTAACCGCGGTGTTTTGCGATATTTATGACTGTTTTAGGACGTTGAAAAGACCGTTCCACGCTTTTGTTCGACCGACCGCAGGTCCGTGAACACACCGCTCGAACGGCACGTCACTAGTGGGTGGCGTTAGGTTTGGAAGACACAATTTCCCATGAACACTTGGGTTTTAGAACTACAGTTCTGTCTTCGCTGTGATTGGTCGATTACGCTGTATGTGTTGACGCATGCGCAGTGGGTGAAGCCCCGCTCCTCGTCAAATTTCACTTGCTGTTTGTCCGAGACGTGCTTCCGTGTTTGTTTGTCCATTACTGTCTTTGAAAAGACTGTTTAATCGCGGTGTTTTTGAGATTTTAGTGGGTGGACGGAGCCGGTTGCTCTGAAAACTGCCGATCGCCATGTGACCAGGTCACGTGACGCCGATTTTGCCGGTTTTATGAGGACCGACCTTATTTCTTTTAAACGCAGTTTAATAGGTTTCACAGTTCAACCGATTTTGCTCACATGATTTCGTTTTGTGAGCCTGGGTTTTGGAGCTTATCACGTTACGCTTTAGATCTGTCTGATTGATGCTTTTCATCTATGTTGGATGTCTGTGTGGGCTGAAAGCTACGGCTGCGCTCACTGGTGATAACAGCGCCTCTATAGCGGTCAGATAGAGAAATTACAGTCGCTGTGATAAACTCACTTCCAGCGCTGTGACCCCTGCTGGTTACATTAGAAGACGCAGTCTTCCTGTAATGTGTACATGGTAACTGTTCCTGTTTTAAACGGGAAACATTTTGAGAATATTGTACTCACAGCACACTTTAATTTGATTTTCACATATAATCAAATGTTGATGGCAGAACAGTTACACAGATTTAATACAGACATGTCTGTTGTTGATAAAATTTGACACTTTTATCATTGATTCTGTGCAAA
>JBBPBX010038544.1:0-20618 GCA_038048925.1 Garcialebias charrua
ATGTCTCATCACCTCTTAGATTGAAATGAAATGAGTGAATAAATAACAGACTGTCGCTGCGTGTCTCACAAACAAAAAACCCACTGCTTTCCACACTTACGTCTTTCTAAAATAAAACGTAGTTAGTTTCTAAATACAGTAATGTCCTCGTGCCAAACGTTTATAATTAAACTTATTTTTGATTCCTACCAAAACATAAATGCTTTATAGTAACTGTAGCTTCAGATTAGTTACACAGAATCTCCCTCGTTAGAATTTTAACAACAATTATGATCCAATGTTTGACACAAAATCAGCTAATTGTAAAGTTAGACATTTCTTGCTTTTAACATGAGACCATTCTGAACTTATAATAATAATAATAATAATAATAATAATAATAATAATAATATTCCTGTTTGGATTTTAAAGCAACCCCCAACTTTCTTTAGACTTGTTTGCAGAAAAGAAAGAAGCGAGAGAATGAGGAAAGTCAGAGTGAGCATTTTATCCTCTGAAAGTTTCAGTTTTAATACAGATTGACGGATTATGATGGAATAACATATTCTGTTGCATAATCTCTGCTCTACATGGCTCTACGTATGAGAGCAGAGTTGGAGAAATGTCAAAAATACCCGGTTCAGCCACGATCAGCTTCCTCCCTGGTATATTTTCATCGCCCTTCTTTTAAACTGACAACTGATTCATTTCTGTTGCTTTATCTTCCACTCTCCTCACCTCCCTGAGCGATCGTGTCATCTCACATCAGTGTCAGCTGATTCTGACGTGTCTGACAGGACTTGCAGTTGCCTTGGCAACCCGCCGGTTTGGTTCTGGCCCACACCCAAGCACCGACCTTCATCTCACGCACCGATCCAAATGTTCGGGTCAAGGTTCAGACAAGCTGAATTCTTTCTGTCATTCCACTCATTCATTCGCACTGAGTGCCATTTAAAAAAAATAAATGCTGATGTTATAAAAACATGAATATATGCTGGATAAAAGCAAAACAAGTTTTCTTTTTCTACTGCTGCATGTTTCTTAAAGAACATCTAATTTTTACAAGATAGTAAAACAAGGTGCTTATCTTGTATTTTTTAATTATTCTTGTTTTGTGTAAATATTACATGTTTTTGTTTATTACTTTGACCTTTATTCATTCAACCTTTATTTCTACAGGTTAGTCAAAAGTCAAACTTAAAGTAAACTTTATTGTCAAAACTGCAATATGTACAGGACATACACAGGATTGAAATTTCATTTATCTCAGACCCCCGGTGCAACAATAACCATTTAACCATTAAAACATTTAATAAACATAAGCATAAAATGAAATAATAAACGTGTAATAATAAAAGTGTAATACTGTCCTGAGTTTAGCATAGTAGTATAAAAGTATAAAACGTATATCCATAAAATACAATGAAGGTTCGAACATTAACATTTGTAATAAAGTGACAAAGCAGCATATGAGTTAATGTACACAGTACATGTATGAGGTAGTTGATATTGGTATTGAGGTAAAGTGGCATATGCAATAAGGCTAGTAAAAAGAATATATACATCAGCAGTAGTGTAGATATAAAAAGTAGTGTAAATGTAAACAGTAGTGTAAATGCAAATGTAAACAGTAGTGACTATAGGCAGTAATGTAATACAAACATTAGTGCAAATATGAGAAGTAGTGCAAACTGAATGAACACATGACCGAGAGTTTAGTGAATAACCCGTTTTGATGACACAGAGTCCAGTGTTAAAATATTTGTGTTGTGTGGTAATGTGTGTGAAAGTTTTTAGTGTTAAGGCAGTACAAGTGGGAGGGGAGGCAGAGCAGGCAGAGTGTTTAGCATCCTGACTGCCTGATGAACAGAGCTGTCTCTCAGTCTGCTGGTTCGAGCCTGGAGACTCCTCAGTCTCCTCCCTGATGGCAGCAGTCTGAAGCAGCTGTGTAGTGGGTGTGTGGGATCACCTGCCATGCAGTGGGCTTTCCGAGTGAGGCGTTTGCTGTGTAAGTCCTGCAGTGAGGGCAAGGAGGTGCCCACGATCTTCTCAGCTGCTCTCACAATGCGCTGGAGGCTCTTGCGGCAGGATGCAGTACATGCACCAAACCACACAGTGATGCAGCTGGTCAGGACACTTTCTATGGCACCTCTGTAGAAGGTGCACATGATGGGGGTTGAAGCTCCAGCCCTTTTCAGCTTGCGGAGAAAGTAGAGACGCTGGTGAGCCTTCTTGGCCAGTGATGCAGTGTTCCTGCTCCAGGACAGGTCCTTCGAGACGTGCACTCCCAGGAACTTGGTGCTGTCTACTCTCTCCACTGCGGTGCTGTTGATGGTCAGAGGGGCATGTTGGGCATCCCTCTTCCTGAAGTCCACAACAATCTCCTTTGTCTTCTCCACGTTGAGAGTGAGATTGTTGTGTCCGCACCACAAGGCCAGGCGGCTCACCTCGTTCCTGTAGTCCGTCTCATCGTTGTTGCTGATGAGACCTACCACTGTTGTGTCATCCGCAAACTTGATGAAGTGGTTGGAGCTGTACGATGGTGTGCAGTCGTGTGTTAGCAGGGTGAATAGAAGGGGGCTCAGCACACATCCTTGTGGGGCCCCTGTGTTCAATGTGATGGTGCTAGATGTGTTATTCCCGACCCGTACTGTCTGTGGTCTCCCGGTCAGGAAGTTACACATTGAGGTGTTCAGCCCCAGACTGTCCAGTTTAAGGATGAGCTGTTGGGGGATGATGGTGTTGATTGCTGAGCTGAAGTCAATGAACAGCATTCTAACATAAGAGTCCTTCGTATCCAGATGTGTGAGAGCTGTGTGGCAGGTTGAGCGATTAGGCCGATATGCAAATTGGAAGGGATCCAGGGAGGCAGGGAGGACAGATGTGATGCTTTTCATGACTAGCCGTTCAAAGCACTTCATCAGGATGGGGGTGAGTGCTACTGGACGATAGTCATTGAGGCAGGAGGGCGTTGCCTTCTTTGGGACAGGGATGATGGTGGTGGCTTTGAAACAGGTGGGGACGATGGCCTGGCTCAGTGAGATGTTAAAGATGTCTGTGAAGACCGCTGCGAGTTCCCCTGCACAGTCCTTCAGCACACGACCAGGTATGTTGTCAGGACCAGAGGCCTTCCGGGCGTTAATCTTGATGAATGATCGCCTTACGCTGTCTGAGGACAGCGCCAGCACCTGGCCATCAGGAGAGGGGGGGAGTTTATGTGCAGGTGTGCTGTTACTTGCCTCAAACCGAGCAAAGAACTCATTCAGTTCATTCAGCGTAGAGGTTGAGCTGTCACAGGTCTGGGGGGATGGTTTGTAGTTTGTGATGGTCTGTATTCCCTGCCACAGACTGCGTGTATCCTTGCTGTCCTTGAAGCGGTGAGCTATCTTCCTGGAATACTGCTTCTTGGCCTCTCTGATGCCCCGGGACAGGTTGTTTCTGGCTGCCCTCAGGCCCACCTGATCTCCCGCTGTGAAGGCAGCATTCCTGGCTTTCAGGACTCTGTGAACCTCTGCTGCTAGTCTCATTGAGCCTCAAGGACTCATTTACAAGAGAGACCTGTTTAAACATATAGTGATGACAACAGTAGACATTCATAAAAGAAGGCATTCAAATTGAAAAAATAAATGGAAGAAAATTATATTTATATAAACAAAACAAAAATAGATACATTGTAAAATGATACCCCCAACGCCCCCCAAAAACAAAGAAACAAACAAACAAACAAACAAAATAAAAAAAAACGGGAACATGTCTGAATTGGTTCTTGCCAGGATACAACAGATTCTTAAAACCACTTAGAAAGGTCAAGGTCGAGAGCTTCAGATCTTTTTGTAAGATATTCCATGAAGCAAGAGCAGAGTAGGAGAAGGTCCTTTTGTCTAGTTCAGTCCTCACTGAGGGAACACTGCAGGTAATCATGTCCTGAGAGCGCACGCTGTAGCTGCACTCACACAGAGACATGTAGGAGGAGATGTTTGAAGATAACAGACCAAGAAGTGATTTAAAGATGAAGATGTACCAGTGGAAAAGTCTGTGTGAAGTTAATGATGTCCAGTTAGCCAGTGAATACAGGGTGCAGTGGTGGGTATGATCATTACAGCCAGTTATGAATCTTGGTGCACCATGATAGACAACATCCAACATCTGCAGGTGCTTGTAGGAGCATTCATGTAGATAATGTCACCGTAATCAATGGAGGGAATGAAAGTCGCAGATACAATAATAATAATAATAATAATAATAATAAACTTTATTTGTATAGCACCTTCCTACAATGCCTTGCATTGACCAAGGTGCTTAACAGGATAAAAAGATGAATAAACTGGAACAATAAATCAGTGAAAATAGAATAAAAAACAACAGCAATAAAAGAAGGCAATGGAAATAAAAATGCTACATACTAAAATACCAAAGTAATAAAAGTTACACACTGAAAGCTTTTTTGAACAAGTGGGTCTTCAGTCTGGTTTTGAACAGAGTCAGATCAGAGGTGGCACGCAGCTCAAGGGGGAGACTGTTCCAGGCTTTTGGGCCGGCAACAGAAAAGGACCGGTCTCCCCATTGTTTGTACCTTGAGCGAGGCACCTCCAGCAGGTGTTGACTGGCAGATCGTAAAGCTCTGCTGGGCTGATGGACTTTCAAAAGTTCTGAGATGTAGAGAGGTGCAAGTCCATTCAGAGCTTTGAAAACAAACAGGAGCAGCTTGAACTGTATCCTGAACTGAACCGGGAGCCAGTGTAAAGAGGACAGGACAGGAGTGATGTGTTCATATTTTCGTGTGTTGGTCAAAAAGCGCGCGGCAGAGTTCTGTACAAGCTGTAAACGGGAGATGGAGGATTGATTAATACCAACATACAAAGCATTACAATAATCAAGTCTGGAGGTCACAAAGGCATGGATGGCCTTCTCCAGATCACCACGGCTGAGAAATGACTTGACTTTAGAGAGCAGACGGAGCTGGAAAAAGCTGGTCTTGACAACAGAACTGATCTGTTTATCAAACTTTAAGTTGGAGTCAAGCTGCACTCCAAGATTTCTGACCACCGGGTTGAAGTGGGGGAGGGGAAAACCAACACTGGGACTGGGAAGGATGTTGCTGGTGTCATCAGGTGCACCAAATAAAATGCATTCAGTTTTATCTGTGTTTAGGTGGAGGAAGTTTTGAGAGAGCCAGATACAAGGTGTTTTCAGTTTCATTATCAAGTTTTCCACGTGGAGTGGGCCTCAACACGCTGTGAAACTGTAACTCCTCCCCCGAAGCAGATTCAAAATCTCCCTCAAAATGGGTGTGTCGAGAGACAAGGAGGGGGTTAGGGGTTGTGCTTTTGTTCACGCCTTCTCCAGCAACAACCTAAACAAACTAAACCTCTAGCCAACAACATAAACCAAGCAACAACAAAGACTAAACATGTAGATGTTTTTATATATTCCACCCGATCTATCCAAAACCAAAGGCTTAAAAAAATGAAAACAAAACCACAAAGTTCTCCATGACCGGGGATTGAACCCAGGTTTCCCAGTTCCCAAACCAAATCTCTCACCACTGACCCAACTAGCCATACATGCATTGCTTCGCCATCAGACATTATTAAAACAAATACAACCAGATGGTTTCGATTAAGTGAAAAATATTCTTAAAATAAATAAGTTAAAATACTGTATACAAATAACTAGTGCCATTCCGAAAACTATAATATGCTTTGTTGTAGAGCTTTTCAGGAGTGAAATTACCACTTCCATATAAGGTATGAACTGCTGCGAGTACCGTCTCATCTCCGCAGGGGATTGGCTCGGCTTGAACCACGTTTGTGATGTCAGAGTGAGAAAACACGTCAGAGTGAACAGTCCATGACCAATACAAAAATTAAGGTGCAATACCTATGTTCAACCCATAGGACTACCGTAAACACTGTTTTAGACCAAATATTGCCGATTTACACAAATACGAACAATTACATGAAAATTAACACAGACATAGCGCTATGAAACATTTTAAAGACATTCTAGGGAGTTTATCAGCTAAAAAAAAGTAAAATTTCGGTTTAATTCCTCTTTAAAAAAGAGATGCAAATTGACCAAGATACCTGAATATTTATAGGAATCAACAAACTCAATAGGATCACCATTCGTAGATAAAATTGAGGGAAGGGATGCTGGGACTGACTCCCTGTTTGAAAACATCATCCCTTTGGTTTTGTTGGCGTTTAGTACAAATTTAAAGTGAAACTAAACCCAAATTTAAGTTTTTTTAGCTGATAAACGCCCTAGAATGTGTTCAAAATGTTTCTGAGCACTATTTTTGTGTTAATTTTCATGTAGTTGTGCGTATTAGTTAAAATCGGCAATATTTGGTCTAAAAACGTGTTCACTGTAGCCCTATGGGTTAATCTTACAGCTCTCTTTTGTAAAATAAAAACAGGCTTTGTAATTGTTTTGCACGCTTTTCCCCAAACCTCAATACAATAGATTAAATGTGGAACAATGATTGTGTTATACAACATATACAGAGCTTTATCAATTAAAAAATCCCTGACTTTATATACAGGTACATGAACTCACAGCATGACAATCACAAACACCTGGACAACAAAATGGAGGAGATAAGCAAGAC
Source organism: Garcialebias charrua (assembly GCA_038048925.1). Lineage (NCBI taxonomy): Eukaryota > Metazoa > Chordata > Actinopteri > Cyprinodontiformes > Rivulidae > Garcialebias > Garcialebias charrua. Next base: position 6,593 of record JBBPBX010038544.1, read on the forward strand.
AATTAACAGAGAGACCAGGGAGTGTAGGGATGGGGACCCACCACCTGAGAGCAACATGCTTACAACTGTTATCTTGAAGTTCTGTCTCTGTGGCCCTCTAGGGTGTAGAGAGCCACAGAAACGGTTATGGTAGGCCGGATTTGGCCCACGGGCCTTGAGTTTGACACATGCGATCTAGTGGTACTAAAAGTAACAAAAGAAGAAAAAAAAACAGCCAAATATGTCAGCAGTTTAGCTAACAGACTTTGGAATGGGTACATTTTGTCCTTGTCAAACCTGTTGAAGAGAACCAAACTAAATACTCTGAAACTCAAACAACTTACTGTATAACAGTTCATGCACCGCTAGTTGGCAGTGTAGTGCAAACATAGCATAACTTGCTGCTACCAATTGTTGAATTTAATTAGCAGATTAGAATTAGCTTCCCCTAATTTTCATAAGACATTAGTGCTGTACGGCCGTGGCGTAGTGGTAATGGCAGTCGTCCCCCGATCGGAAGGTTGGCGGTTCGAATCCCGGTTCCCCACACCATGTGTCGTTGTGTCCTTGGGCAAGACACTTAACCCCGAGTTGCTCCCGGTAGGACTGGAAAGCACCTTGCATGGTAGTCTGCCGCTATACCGGTGTATGAATGTGTGTAGCATTCAATGTATGTAGCGCTTTGAGATTTTCACTAATGAAAAGCGCGTTATAAATTGAATTCATTATTATTATTATTATTATTACCTAAATAAATTAATTAGTGGTTTAGAAATAGTGGAACTAATTTTTGGATTAGCGTTGCCCACCACTGGCTAAAACCAAGTAAGTACTACCGGTATATGTTGATATGTATGTAATATATTAATTAGATGTGTTAAGATAGAATGAATTTTAGCTTTTAGTGTTTGCCACATTCAAGTTGTTCATGCTTGTGTTAATATAATTTTTTTTTAAATGTTGTCCTACAGTAGTATAACTCTGTCAATTTCTTAATATAAATAAAATTATCTTTTATTTTAGGCACAGCAGCATGTGAGAAGCTAACGGCTGTGTTGTTGGCTCCACATCTACTCAAAGATGTTCAGAAGATGAGCCCGCAGTACCACACATCATCAATCGAGGCTTTCCATAGTTTACTTTTAAAATTTGCTCCCAAGAATGTGGTTTTCTCTTTCCATGGAATGCTGTGCAGGTAAATGTAATAAAACATTCGAGTACGATAACCTTGTGAAAAAGTCTATGCAAAAGTAATTTTTTTTACTTTTTCTGTCTATAGACTTGAGCTAGCTGGACTACACTACAATGAAAACGCAAACCGCTCACATGCTGTCACTAAAACCGGTGAGCTGAGATACTGCATTGCTTATCCTAAATATAAGCATGGAGACTACACCGTGAGACCAATTAAGACAAAACCAACAACAGGTATGTCATTTTAGAGCTGAACATAACATTCTTAATTACAGATTTTGTATTTTTTTTTTTAATGAAGGCTACATTGACAAGTTGATGGGGCTGCTGTTCGATGATGTTGTGGAAGACCCTCTGCAGTACCAGAAGAAACAGGTTAAAGTACCTCCAACATTATGTGTGGATTTTCTGAAACCAGACAAGAAGGAGGCAGTGAGCAGACACAGGTCACGATTTTTCTATGAAACATGAGAGAAAAGCATCATAATTTTTAGAATAACTACATAGCTTACCATTTTCTGCACAACACTAAATTAAACATACCATACCATACCATTTTATTTATAAAGCACTTTAAACAGGAACAAGTCCACACCAAAGTGTTGGACAAACAAACACGCAACAGGCAACACAGACAATGAAGTACAACACGAAAAACATAAAAACATTGCAGATCATAAATAAAACGATCCAATACAAATCAGCTGGCATTGAAAGCAATGGAGTAGTAGTGAGTTTTTAACCGGGATTTGAAAACCGAGAGGGAGGGGGCCTGTTTGATGAGCAGCGGTAACTCGTTCCAGAGTCTTGGGCCTGCTACAGAGAACGCCCTGTCACCCCTGCGCTTAAGGCGAGTTTCTGGAACTATTAAGAGTACCTGATCCTCTGACCTCAAAGCACGTGGAGGGACATATGGGTGTATCAGATCCGAGAGATAGGCGGGGGCGAGACTGTTCAGCGATTTGTAGACATACATGAGAATTTTGAATTGGATTCGAAGATGAACCGGTAGCCAGTGAAGGGAGGCCAAGACTGGTGTAATGTGCTCTCTTTTGCGTGTGCTGGTTAAAAATCGGGCAGCTGCGTTCTGAACCAGTTGTAATCGTGCAATGGTGGCTTGACTGACGCCAAACAGAAGTGAATTGCAGTAATCAAGCCTAGATGTAATGAATGCGTGAATCACTGTCTCCAGGTGCTTTTTGATAATATGGGCTTCAGCTTAGACAGACGCCTCAGCTGGAAAAAACAGGATTTGACGATCATGTTTACATGACTGTTGAGTTTCATGGAAGGATCCATTATCACTCCCAGATTTGTGACTTTTTGTTTTTCGGACAGGGGTAGAGCAGACAGGTCAATGCAGTGGTTTGAGGTTGTGTCATTGGGAAGGAACAATATGGCTTCAGACTTCTTATCATTGAAGCTTAAGAAATTTAAAGCCATCCAGTCCCTGATGTCAGCCAGGCAGTCAAGCAGAGGTTGAATAGAGCCTGTACCATTTTGTCTTAGGGGGAAGTAAATTTGACAGTCATCAGCGTAGAAGTGGAAGGGTATATTGTGTTTCCGGAAAATAGCAAAAAAACATATCAGTACCGGTACTCAATTACATACAAAATAACTACTGAAATGTATTTCTTTTTAAATTCAAGGTATACTACTATAATGTCGTAAAAATAAGACATAACAAAGGATTGCTAAAAAGGTTTGTTTTGACTGCTAAATTTGAAATACATGTCACACATTTGGCACTTCACATCTGGTTCTGAGAACTTCTTTTAGAATAGGATACCATTTATGTAAATTACTCTGTACTTGTGTTAAATTATTATTTGTTTTCTTCTAACCCTGTGCGGACTGGGCACTTGCAGTTCATGACAAAATATTGTCAGCCATGACATGATTTTTTTAAAATTGATGATGATGATTATGCACTGCGTTTCTTTTGTTTTACAACATTTAATATTGGCACACCTGAAACAATTATAATTTATATTAAATTTAAACATGACTTTGTAAAAATTGCAGATGTAAACATGTTTATTAAATGTTTGTTACACCATGCATCTGAGAGAAATGCAATTTCAATCCTGTGTATGTTCTGTACATATTGCAGTTTGGACAATAAAGTTGACTTTGAATTTTGACTTTGATGTATGATTTGGAAATGTATTTATCAATACAGAGGTCTAGTGTTGACAGAACAAGGAGCTTCATAATTGATTACCGGTATGTTGACTATGAGCATTCCATTTTAACACATTTACTATATAAAAATTAATTTGAACTGAATGTGGAGTGCAGCATGTATATCGTTTAGTATTTTTACTCATTTTTTATAATTTGATACAAGTTTGTGTGTGCTTTTACTGGTAGAGTAATGCATACCCATAGTAATTCACATCACAGGAGAAATGCTTTTAAGACAATAAAATGCACAGTGTATTCAAGACCAGGTTTATTGGTGTGTTTTTTAATATATAGTATATTTATTAGGGCTTTAGGAAGTACTAAATAATTCATAATTATACCCTTGGCGTCTCCCTACAACACACGTTTTCTACAGGTGAGAGGAAGCTGCAGTGACCACAGGTGCACCTTTTGAAAGTTTTTTATTTATTTATTGCTTTACAATTTGGATTGAGATAGTTGAAAATTATTTAAAAAAGATTTGTTACTGCTTTGAACATTAGCCTATGTTGCTAATATAAATTTACCACTCAGATGCTGGACCCGTTCGGTCCATTGCCTCAGCACCACCAGATTCTTGCATAAGAGCGTCAGTGCCTGTAGCCAGCAGCTCGAACTGATAAGGCTCAGGACCTGTGGCTCTCTGCTCCAAGTCTCCCTCAGTTTCTGGTGAGGGAGGTGGAGAAAAGACCTGTGTCGCTGTGTTCACTGTCAATGTTGCATATATTATGCTAATGCTAGCTGCATGTCACGGTCCTGGCCACACCCACCTACTCGCTCTACCCCCACCTCCTCCCCTCCTTTAGGCGGTGCCTCTACAGTCTATCGGAACGCCCATTTTGGTGAAGATTTTTGAATCTGGACTGGGGAGGAGTTAAAGACCCAGAGGCCGTTTAGTTTAACTTTAAGATGGAACAAATCTGACTGATTGATGTCAAAGCAGATTGCAAAAGCTGGAAGGCCTTAACAACAGTTTTTGCTCAACAATAAACAACTGTATCATCAGCATAGAAATGTATGGATGCATCAGGGATGCTCTAACCTACATTACCTATGTAGATTGTAAAGAGGGTGGGTCCTAAGACTGAGCCTTGTGGTACACCATTGCTCAAGAACCCAGACTTTTGGCTGAATGTATTAGATCTCAGGGATTTTCTCAGGCACGTTCCATTGGTGTGGTCATTTAATTTGGACATTTTGGAAGTGAGTGGACCGACACAGACTGAAGGTAGATGTCATTTAAGTTCTGCCTGTTACCAAAACAATCGTGTTTATCTGACATTTGGCTCCTGACTGGCCTTGACAGGCCGTCTTATCTCAACACACCTGAGAAGTTTTGTAAACTTGACGCTCTCACCCTCCCAAACCTTCTACTGAGGAATTCCAGACTTTCAGAGGAGCCTGTAGCTGAATAAACATTCTGTCATCATTTCAGGACTCTGGATTCGCCTCTGGCCATCCTCGGCAGCCCCTCCCCCCCCATTATTATTAGACATTTTCCTGTGTTTTTTGAGGCAGATATGTAATTACAGGAGTTAATATTGTGACACTTAGCCCCCATAATCGACCCAGGGTGAGAATAATTTATAAAAAAACATGTTTACTTAGAACCCAAAAGCAATGAAGTTGGCAGGAGAGGGCAGATGCAGATGCTTTAACAAGATTCAGCGACTCCAAATAGTCAAAGTCCTGAAAATGAGGAGTCTAGAGCCGAAGGGTTTCAGGCCAGACAACTTCATGGTTCAAATGGAACAACAAGCAGGTCATGGTGGTTTGACTGCAATTTGAATTGGGCTAAGGGGAGCTCCATCACCCCAGTGCAGACAATTTGCTCCAGCTGCTCTCATGTTGAACAAAAGCTGGGTGCAGAACCAATAGGCAGAAACAGATAATCCACATCAAAGTACAGGATGAGCTGCCAGGGAGTCCACTTGTTCAGGAAAACATGAATCTGGCTCGGTTTGGGCCAACAAAGACCTGATCCAGGTGAGAGAAAACCCATCAAATAAAGCCCTCCATGGATTCAGGATCTGATCGAACCAAGCTCATTGAAGTAAACAGATGATACCAAAAGCCTGATCTGGAACAGATCCTTCAGCTAACCAGCTCTGAACCGGTGGTCCTCTACGGATCCAAAATCCAGGCGAGTACAGATGGAAGATCAGCAGAACTCCGATGCAGACGCCGATCCTTCGAGCAGCTTGTCCTTCGTGCTTCTCGGCAGCTCCCATCAACTCACCCCTCAGCCAGTAACAAGACACCCGTGAGGAGAGCCGTCCATCCATCCATCCATTTTCTTCCGCTTATCCGGGGTCGGGTCGCGGGGGTAGCAGCCTAAGTAGGGAGGCCCAGACTTCCCTCTCCCCAGCCACTTGGAGCAGCTCCTCTGGGGGAATCCCAAGGCGTTCCCAGGCCAGCCGAGAAACATAGTCCCTCCAGCGTATCCTGGGTCTTCCTCTGGGTCTCCTCCCGGTGGGACATGCCCGGAACACCTCACCAGGGAGGCGTCCAGGAGGCATCCTAACCAGATGCCCGAGCCACCTCAACTGGCTCCTCTCGATGTGGAGAAGCAGCGGCTCTACTCCGAGTCCCTCCCGGATGACTGAGCTTCTCACCCTATCTCTAAGGGAGAGTCCAGCCACCCTGCGGAGAAAACTCATTTCAGCCGCTTGTATCCGAGATCTTGTTCTTTCGGTCATAACCCAAAGCTCATGACCATAGATGAGGGTGGGAACGTAGATCGATCGGTAAATTGAGAGCTTTGCCTTTTGACTCAGCTCTCTCTTCACCACGACAGACCGGTACAGCGCCCGCTTCACTGCGGACGCTGCACCTATCCGCCTATCGATCTCACGCTCCAGTTTTCCCTCATTCGTGAACAAGATCCCGAGATACTTAAACTCCTCCACTTGGGGCAGGACCTCCTCCCCGACCCGGAGAGGGCATGCTACCCTTTTCCGGCTCAAGACCATGGCCTCGGATTTGGAGGAACTGATCCTCATCCCGGCCGCATCACATTCAGCTGCAAACCGCTCCAGCGAAAGCTGTAGATCACGAGCTGATGAAGCCAATAGGACCACATCATCTGCAAAAAACAGAGAAGCGATTCTAAGGCCACCAAAACGGATCCCCTCAACACCTTGGCTGCGCCTAGAAATTCTGTCCATAAAAGTTATAAACAGAATCGGTGACAAAGGGCAACCTTGGCGGAGTCCAACTCTCACCGGAAACGAGCCTGACTTACTGCCTGCAATGCGGACCAAGCTCTGACACCGGTCGTACAGGGACCTAACAGCCCATATCAATGGGCCTGGTACCCCATACTCCCGGAGTACCCCCCACAGAACCCCCCGAGGGACGCGGTCGAATGCCTTTTCCAAGTCTACAAAGCACATGTAAACTGGTTGGGCAAACTCCCACGCACCCTCCAGGACCCTGTTGAGGGTGTAGAGCTGGTCTAGTGTTCCACGACCAGGACGAAAACCACACTGCTCCTCCTGAATCCGAGGTTCGACTATCCGACGGACCCTCCTCTCCAGAACCCCTGAATAGACCTTACCAGGGAGGCTTAAGAGTGTGATCCCTCTATAGTTGGAACACACCCTACGGTCCCCCTTTTTGAATAGGGGAACCACCACCCCAGTCTGCCAATCCAAGGGAACTGCCCCCGATGTCCACGCGATATTGCAGAGTCGCGTAAGCCAACACAACCCCACAACATCCAGAGCCCTAAGGAACTCAGGGACGAATCTCATCCACCCCCGGAGCCCTGCCACCGCAGAGCTTTTTAACCACCTCGGCGACCTCAGCACCAGAGATTGGAGAGCCCGACCCAAAGTCCCCAGGCTCCGCTTCCTCAGTGGAAGACGTGCCAGTAGGATTGAGGAGGTCTTCGAAGTATTCCGCCCACCGACTCACAACATCCCGAGTTGAGGTCAACAGCACGCCATCCCCACCATAAATGGTGTTGGTCGCGTACCGCTTTCCCCCCCTGAGATGCCGGATGGTGGACCAGAATCGCCTTGAAGCCGTACGGAACTCTGCCTGTGAGCAAGCCCTTAACCCCCACCATCTGCTCCCCAACAGGTCTCTCTTGAAAATGCGTTCTCGTGGCTCAATGAGACTACCTGGATAAATAAAGAGTAGATGAAAAAAAAAACTAACCCCCTGACCCTTAACCTAACTCTGACCTTAAACCAAACCAAGACCCCTTTTTCTAAACTTAACCTTACACCTGACCCAGATCACTGACCCTAAACCTAACCTGGGAACCCTCTTTCTAAACTTAACCCTCTGACCTTTTTCTTTAAACCATACCCTAACCCCACCCTTTGACCCTGAACTTAGCCCAGACTACCAAGCCTAAACCCGAACCCTGAAAGGAACCCTGGGCCCACTGTCCACACAATACTCTCCCTACTCAAAACCCTCGGTGGAGTGAGGGTACATCTTGAGACCTAGGTGGGGGGATAGTTTTCACCAAAGGCGACAGAATTTTTATTGTTCTGATTCTAACCTAGCCTGGTTAAAACCAGACCCTTGTCCTTCACTTCGCTTCGGACAAGGGTCTGGAGTTTCTCCTATAGAGAACCGATTCTTGCTGGAGGCGTGGCCTCTGCTGAGGTTACCCAATTGTTAACGTTTGGCCGTGACGTATGTTGCGCATACGTCACGTTAGCCTGTCCAGTCCAGTTAGCCTGGCCCTCGCCAGGCTAACTGTTCAGATAAACAGCTCAGAAACCACTCGGTGGATATTTTTTCTGCTACCAGTGTGTAATTATATGGCTCTAATTTACTGACTGTTGGCCTGGATGAAACATTTGAGATAAAATTCGATTTTTTATCATTTATTTTCGTAGCGCACCCGAGGCTGTTTGGAAAATGTCAAACCGAAACAATTTAAATCCAGCAGATTTGACCATTTCGTGAATTGATTTAGGAACTGTTAAGCTCAGGAACACTTCTGATATAACGTCAGCTAAGAAATATATTTTTTCTCAGCAAAGAAATAATAGTTTTTACCGTGTTCTCTTGTAAATTCCTTCGTGCCAGCAGCCATTTTAAGCAGGGCAAACTGACGACGTCAGACGACGTTGTTCAAAACACTGCCTTCTGTTCTCTGATTGGTCCGGTCAAAACTCTCCTGGAGAAATCCTTGTCTATGGGAGAAGTCCCAGACGGAGCAGTGAGAAATGAGAATTGAGCGGAGCTGCGTAGGAAGGCAAGGGCTAATTCTAACCCTAACCAACTTGAAATTGTTATAAAAGGTTTGTGCAAACTCAAAACCCTCTGTGACCACAATACTCGACCGCTATTCATGTTCTGACTGATGGGAAGCCCGGGAAGTCATCCAGTGCAAAGGAGGCCTTAGAAAACACACTGACAGTGAATAAATAGCTGAAACCCTATCATCAATCAATTTTCATGATTTCAGAGAGTGGAACATTTCTGAAAGGCTTCTTTGCTGTCAGTCAGCTCAGCTTCATTCTTAAAAGATAAAACAGCAAGAAGTAAAATCACAGAGCTAAAAAAAAAACATGTACAAAGAGTATAACTGTAGATAGATCGGTGAAATTACTGGTAAAAAATAGCTGCTATGTCAAAGAAAGACGGAAAAACAGTAAGATGAAACTTGACATGGAGGTTAATGATGGTTATAAAAAGAACAGAAATCAGATTTAAATACATAAAAGAGAAAAAAAAATCTTGCAGATAGACAAGTAAAAAAGACAAAAAGAAAACGACATGCTCTGACGGGGAAGCAGATGAAGGAAAAGGCAGAGATGAAGTGAGAAAGGCAGGAGGCTGAAACAGGCAGACAGGTGAGGTTAAAGGTCACTGCTCCTGTGATAAGACACGCTTGGACAGCGCACTCACAGTGAGCGGCAGAGTGATCGACAACAAGACACCAGCACACTTTACCGGCCTCGGCACACTCAAAGCTGCACATGGAGAAGTCACAGAGTAAAAATTATTCAATAAACCGAACGGTGTCTGCAGAAAATTGAAACATTAACAAGTGAAGATTGTGGCTTTCAGAAGGAGCAAGACTACTAGAGGACAAACTGACCCCATGTCCTTAAATGAATCGTTAAAATTAAATAGTTTTCATTTGATACTATTTCTATCTTAACATGTGATTCTTGACCTGCCATTGTGTATCTGTTCCTGCACATAAACTCCCCCCTCTCCTGATGGCCAGGTGCTGGCGCTGTCCTCAGACAGCGTTAGGCGATCATTTATCAAGATTAATGCCCGGAAGGCCTCTGGTCCTGACAACATACCTGGTCGTGTGCTGAAGGACTGTGCAGGGGAACTCGCAGCGGTCTTCACGGACATCTTTAACATCTCACTGAGCCAGGCCATCGTCCCCACCTGTTTCAAAGCCACCACCATCATCCCTGTCCCAAAGAAGGCAACGCCCGCATGCCTCAATGACTATCGCCCAGTAGCACTCACCCCCATCCTGATGAAGTGCTTTGAACGGCTAGTCATGAAAAGCATCACATCTGTCCTCCCTGCCTCCCTGGATCCCTTCCAATTTGCATACCGACCTAATCGCTCAACCGACGATGCCATCTCCTCTGCCCTCCACACAGCTCTCACACATCTGGACACGAAGGACTCTTATGTTAGAATGCTGTTCATCGACTTCAGCTCGGCATTCAACACCATCATCCCCCAACAGCTCATCCATAAACTGGACAGTCTGGGGCTGAACACCTCAATGTGTAACTGGCTGCTAGACTTCCTGACCGGGAGACCACAGACAGTACGGATCGGGAGTAACACATCTAGCACCATCACATTGAACACAGGGGCCCCACAAGGATGTGTGCTGAGCCCCCTTCTATTCACCCTGCTAACACACGACTGCACACCATCGTACAGCTCCAACCACTTCATCAAGTTTGCGGACGACACAACAGTGGTAGGTCTCATCAGCAACAACGATGAGACGGACTACAGGAACGAGGTGAGCCGCTTGGCCTTGTGGTGCGGACACAACAATCTCACTCTCAACGTGGAGAAGACAAAGGAGATTGTCGTGGACTTCAGGAAGAGGGATGCACAACATGCCCCTCTGACCATCAACAGCACCGCAGTGGAGAGAGTGGACAGCACCAAGTTCCTGGGAGTGCACGTCTCAAAGGACCTGTCCTGGAGCAGGAACACTGCAGCACTGGCCAAGAAGGCTCACCAGCGCCTCTACTTTCTCCGCAAGCTGAAAAGGGCTGGAGCTTCAACCCCCATCATGTGCACCTTCTACAGGGGTGCCATAGAAAGTGTCCTGACCAGCTGCATCACGGTGTGGTTTGGTGCATGTTCTGCATCCTGCCGCAAGAGCCTCCAGCATATCCACCTTATTCCTACGTCCCATGACGCTTTGCGCGAAATGTGCACACGACTTCCGGTTGACCGGAAACACCGTTTGTTTACATGCGAGTAATACAGTTGAAGACAGTCCAAACTTTGTTGTTTTAGTTCATTAAAAATGTGGGAACACCACTCGTTTTGTTAAAAGAGGAGGGACAAATAAAAAGAAATTACAGATGTTACCTGATCGCGCAGACATAATTTAAAAATACATAAATAGCGAACGCGTTTGCTCCGGCCTCTCGGCTAAGGTTTATTAGCAGCTATCTCGGCTAAAAATACCGGTCGCGTCTGAGATCTATCGTTTTAAGACAGTAAATCTTCCAAAACTCTCATTAATAAACCCTCCCCGAATAAAAAGATGTTACCTGATCGCGCAGACATAATTTAAAAATACATAAATAGCGAACGCGTTTGCTCCGGCCTCTCGGCTAAGGTTTATTAGCAGCTATCTCGGCTAAAAGTCACGGTCGCGTCTGAGATCTATCGTTTTAAGACAGTAAATCTTCCAAAACTCTCATTAATAAACCCTCCCCGAATAAAAAGATGTTACCTGATCGCGCAGACATAATTTAAAAATACATAAATAGCAACGCGTTTGCTCCGGCCTCTCGGCTAAGGTTTATTAGCAGCTATCTCGGCTAAAAGTCACGGTGTTCTGTAACACTGGTCGCGCCTGACATATATCATTTTAAGACAGTAAATCATCCAAAACTCTCATTAATAAACCCTCCCTGAATAAAAAGAAATTACAGATGTTACCTGATCGCGCAGACACAGCCATAGAGAAGGATGCAGGAACACTCTTTCTTTGTTTTGGGTCCGTGTTGAAAACACTGTTGTTTTAGCCAAAGATTTAGCTTGGTCCGGTTGTTGGTGCAGCCGCGAACAGCACAGCAGGTACCTGAACCCCGGTAGGACATTTCAGTAAACGTTCCGTTTAAACAAAAGCTGTGTTTGCTCCGATAAAATGAATGAAAATAACTTTCAAAAACACCCGCGATCCATACTCCGCCTATGGAATACAGGCACTTCCGGTGTCGGACAGGAAGTACAATGCACATTCGCTTCTACAGTGACGACCCCAAGAATAAGGTGGATAGTGAGAGCAGCTGAGAATATCGTCGGCACCTCCTTCCCCTCACTGCAGGACTTACACAGCAACCGCCTCACTCGGAAAGCCCTCTGCATGGCAGGTGATCCCACACACCCACTACACAGGCTTTAGACTGCTGCCATCAGGGAGGAGACTGAGGAGTCTCCAGGCTCGAACCAGCAGACTGAGAGACAGCTCTGTTCATCAGGCAGTCAGGATGCTAAACACTCTGCCTGCTCTGCCTCCCCTCCCATTTGAACTGCCTTAACACAAAAAACTTTCTCACACATTACCACACAACACAAAGATTTTAACACTGGACTCTGTGTCATCAAACGGGTTATTCACTAAACTCTCGGTCATGTGCTCATTCAGTTTGCACTACTTCTCATATTTGCACTAATGTTTGTATTACATCACTGCCTATAGTCATACTACTGTTTACATTCACTGTTTACATTTATTAATACGGTTTACATTTATTACTACTGTTTACATTTATTACTACTGTTTACATTTATTACTACTGTTTACATTTATTACTACTGTTTACATTTATTACTACTGTTTACATTTACACTACTTTTATATCTACACCACTGCTGATACATATGATGGCAGCGCTTTGCTTTTTGGCATTTGTGGAGCACTGGTCTATCGCAAAAAAAGGGAGACTTCAGCAGGACTTAATGCCTGGAGCACCCGACGTCTGGTCTGCGCTGTGACCTCGAGAAATCAGCTGTGTGCGAGCTTATTCGGGGGGTGAACAGATCAACCTTGGTTTTAGGACTCTGTTCGCTGTGGTCAACATCAGAATTCAGCTGTTTGAGAGCTTATCCAGAGGGTGAGCTGGTCACCCTTGGACTTAGGACTCGGGTCGCTGTGGTCAACATCTGAGGTCAGAGTTGGATCAGTGGGAAAAAAAAAAAGTCCCGAATTGGATCATATGAACAGAATGGCCCTTACAGACTGAAGGCTGCTGAAATTACAAAGTGTGCCTGATGTAAAAATATTTGTAATTCTTATCTGGCTCCCTTGGAAACAGCCTTGGAAAAGGCTGGATATCTAATCTCTCCTGAGACGTGGCTACTGTGGAAAAAAGCTGTTTGTCTTGTCTGCTCCCCCCCCCGGAGAACTTTTCTATGAGCGTTATCGGAGGCATCCGGAATGTATCATGGACAGATCCTCCCTGCCTCAGTTTCAACCTGCAACATGTAACTGTCATAAATGTGCTTATGATATGGTTTTTACTGGGTCATGCGGTGTCTTGCAGACAAAATGTGATTCATTTTTTTTAATATCAACGCTGTAACCCCCATGGTTTCTTTCCCTGTTTTCCCACCTTTGACCTTCATCCTGAGACGGATGAGAGAGGCCGCGCTGAAGAACATGTCATGTGTTTTGATAAGGCAGCAGCTTTTTACACTCAAAACCCTCTCCTGGATGACTGTGAATACATAATCACGCTGTATCGATGAAAATTGGTGCAATGTTAATAAATGCTCTTGAATCTTGAATCTTGAATCTTGAATATACAGTATTCTCTGACTAGCCTTATTTAAGGATGCCCAATGTGCCTTATTGCATATGCCACTTTTGCCTCTATAACAACATCAACTACTGCCTCATACATATACTGTGTACATTAACTCATATGCTGCTTTGCCACTTTGCAAATGTCAATGCTAGAACCTTTAGTTTATTTTATAGTTATACTTTTTATACTTTTTTATACTAGTATGCAAAAACTCAGGACAGTATTATGTTCATTAAATGTTTAGTGTTTTAGTTTTAGTTTTAGAGTTGGTGTAAATTTTCATACTCTTATACCACTATGCAAAAACTCAGGACAGTGTTACAGTTTTACTATTTTATGCTTATGTCTATTATTATATGTTTCAGTGTTTCAATGTTTAAGTGGTTACTGTTGCACCGAGGGACTGAGAGAAACGCAATTTCAATCCTGTGTATGTCCTGTACATATTGCAGTTCTGACAATAAAGTTGACTTTGACTTCTGTTAAATTTTTATTTTACATATGAATGTTTCTGTTAAATTATTATTTTATATATGAATGTCTCTGTTAAATTATTATTTTATACATGAATGTTTCTGTTAAATTATTATTTTATATATGAATGTTTCTGTTTAATTATTATTTTATATATGAATGTTTCTGTTTAATTATTATTT
>JBBPBX010038545.1:0-17892 GCA_038048925.1 Garcialebias charrua
GTCGAAGACGCCGAGGAGGAAAACGTGTCAGGAGACAGAGGGAGAGGAGGAAAGTGAAGAATGTAGGACTGAGGGTTGCAACTCTAAATGTGGGGACAATGACAGGCAAAGGTAGAGAGCTGGCTGACATGATGCAGAGAAGAAAGGTAGATGTTTTATGTGTCCAAGAGACCAAGTGGAAGGGCAGCAAGGCTCGCAGTATTGGAGCAGGGTTCAAACTGTTTTACCATGGTGTGGATAGAAAGAGAAATGGAGTAGGGGTGGTCCTGAAGGAGGAGTTGGCAAAGAATGTAGTAGAGGTGAAGAGAGTGTCAGATAGGGTGATGTGTCTAAAGGTAGAAGTAGAAGGTCTGATGCTAAACATAGTAAGTGGTTATGCTCCACAGGTTGGATGTGATGGGGAGGAGAAAGATAAATTTTGGAAAGATTTGGATGAAGTGATAGAGAGTATTCCCAGGGAGGAAAGAGTGGTGATTGGAGCAGACCTGAATGGACATGTTGGTGAAGGAAACAGAGGGGATGAGGAAGTGATGGGTAGGTTTGGTGTCAAGGAAAGAAACCAGGAAGGACAGATGGTGGTGGATTTTGCCAAGAGAATGGAAATGGCTATAGTCAATACCTATTTCCAAAAGAGGGAGGAACATAGAGTGACCTATAAGAGTGGAGGAAGGAGTACACAGGTCGATTACATTCTGTGTAGAAGAGGAAACCTGAGAGAGATTGGAGACTGTAAGGTTGTAGCAGGGGAGAGCGTGGCCAGACAGCATCGGATGGTTGTGTGTAGAATGACTGTTGTTGCGAAGAAGAGAAAAAGAGTAAAACCAGAGAAGAAGACCAAATGGTGGAAGCTAAAGAAGGAAGAATGTTGTGAGAAATTCAGAGACGAGCTGTTAAAGGCTCTGGGTGGTAAGAAAGAGCTTCCAAGTGACTGGGCTACTACAGCAACAGTAATTAGAGAGACAGGTAGGAAGGTACTTGGTGTGTCATCTGGACAGAGAATAGATGATAAGGAAACCTGGTGGTGGAATAGTGAAGTGCAGGACGCCATCCAAAGAAAGAGATTAGCCAAGAAGAAATATGACAGTGAGAGGACTGAAGAGAGGAGACAGGAATATAAGGAGATGGGACATAGAGCAAAGAGGGAAGTAGCTAAGGCAAAGCAGAGGGCGTACAATGAGTTATATGGGAGACTGGACACTAAAGAGGGCGAGAAGGACTTGTACCGATTGGCAAGACAGAGGGATCAGGCTGGAAAGGATGTGCAGCAGGTTAGGCTTATTAAAGATGGGAATGGGAATGTTCTAACAAGTGAGGAGAGTGTGATGGGAAGATGGAAGGATTACTTTGAGGAGCTAATGAATGAAGAGAATGAAAGAGAAAGAAGAGTGGAGGTAATAGAAACTGTGGACCAGGAAGTGGGAAAGATTAGTGAGGGTGAAGTCCGGAAAGCTCTGAAAAGAATGAAGAAGGGGAAGGCAGTAGGACCTGATGACATACCAGTGGAGGTTTGGAAATGTCTTGGAGAGATGGCAGTGAGGTTTTTGACTCAAATATTTAATGGAATATTTGAGGGTGAGAAAATGCCTGAAGAATGGAGAAGAAGTGTGCTGGTTCCCATTTTTAAGAACAAGGGTGATGTACAGAGTTGTAGCAACTACAGGGGAATTAAGTTGATGAGCCACACAATGAAGATCTGGGAGAGAGTTGTGGAAGCAAGACTTAGACAAGAGGTGACTATCTGTGAGCAGCAGTATGGTTTCATGCCAAGAAAGAGCACCACAGATGCCATCTTTGCTTTGAGGATGTTGATAGAGAAGTACAGAGAGGGTCAGAAAGAACTCCATTGTGTGTTTGTGGATTTAGAAAAAGCATATGACAGGGTACCAAGAGAAGAGGTGTGGTATTGCATGAGGAAATCTGGAGTGGCAGAAAAGTATGTTAGACTGGTACAGGACATGTATGAGGACAGCAGGACAGTGGTGAGATGTGCTGTGGGAGTGACAGATAGCTTCAAGGTGGAGGTGGGATTGCATCAAGGATCGGCTCTGAGCCCTTTCTTGTTTGCTCTGGTGATGGACCGACTAACAGATGAGGTCAGCAGGGCTTAAAGATCTCCGGCACCCAGCCGGATTTCCGGCTTTTGACCAAACTGTAAAAAAAAAAAAAACTCGCGCGGCTTCACAGGAGTAGGAGTCCGTTCATGTGTGCGCGCGTGTGTTTTTGAAGCGTGCAGCTCTTGTTTGGCTGCACTGCGTGTGCAGCGAATCAAAGCCCCCCCTCCCCCGCACACACACAGCCAATGTTCCCTCGCTGCCCGGACATTCTCTGCGCACAATAAAATCTTTGCGCGCATCCAAATTAACTCGACAGCCTGCCGGTCGCCTCAACTTAAAATGACCGATGGACAGCGATTACATCCAATCACATTGAAGCTCACGTTGTTTTGACCAATCAAAATCCGGAAGGCGGGTCTTACAAGCAAGCAAGTTTGTCTGCAGCTTCAGTCAGATCATGCAGAAGTCACGGAGTTTGTCACACCGGGCAGGTACGTGGGTCAATTAGTGTTAAAACTACAGATTTTAAATCTCGTTGTTAGGTCAAGTAAAATCAGAGGTATGATAAATAATCCACACCACGTCTTTTATCTGAATAAAGTCAAATATCAACCGCGAGAAGCTGCACACTCGCACACACATGCACATACACACCGCTGAACACAAACTGTAAACAATCCCCGTCCTTTCTGAAGGAGGAAGTTATTTGTCAAGCACCAAATCTGTAGGAAAAATAAGAAAAAGATGCAGAAGCTGAACGGAGGTCAGTGCACGATAAAGTCACGTGATAAAGTCAGTGAGAGCGGGGTGATGAAGAGGAAGATCGTTAGAAGAGGAAGAGCAGAACCAGGCCAGGTGTGCAGAGGAGCAGGGCAGAACCAAGCATCAGTTCCTGAGCTCTGCAGATGTTGACCCAGGGACCAAGGAGGAAAATACACTTTTTAAAAACTTACAGTAAAATAAATATTTTGTCAATAAAAAAATAATACAGTAATGTGGAGATTTTAAACAAAAACCCTACAAGCATTAAAATAAAAATCATCTAAATTAGATACTGTATATTTATTAAAAGTGTAATACTGTCCTGAGTTTTTGCATAGTAGTTTTTGCATAGTATTAGTATGAAAGTATGAAAAGTTACACCAACACTAAAACACTAAACATTTAATAAACATAAGCATAAAATGAAATAATAAAAATTATTCATTCAGCTGGGAGTTGCAAAATCACTTATATTGAAAGCAAACTCATGGAAGTTGCTGCTGTAATCTGATTGTTTTAATAAGCCATGTAACTTTCTATGATCCCAGATTTATAACAGGTGTGTGGATAGTGCGCACATCCTGTTGCTCATAGTGGTCCTCTGTGTGCTCAGAGAGCTTGTGTGTATGCTCAGACACATGAAAAATTAGAGGGAACATTGCACACAGCTGAACATAAACAATCCCCCTCCCCCCCTCCTTTCTGACGGAGGCTTTCTAAACTAATTATTGAATCAAGTTACTTACTGGTATGTAGGTAAACATAGATGTTTAACCCTTTAAAATACACCAGAATACAGGAAATGGCATCTACTTTATTCCAAATTTTCTGGGGGAGGACCCCCAGACCCCCCCATGCTTCTGATGCCATACTGGTAAGACATTTTCCATCAGAGTTTTAACAGTCTGTGCTCACAAACATTTTCACTGCACAGAAACATCTGTGTGTTAATGCTGGAGATGACTCCAGCTTGCTGGGAGTCCTAACACCAGCTCTGTGGAACTTCCCTTTAGATTGTGATACAGTATTGAGTATTCTAAATTTATTGCAGATGAATTCACTGAACTGTGTCTGTTCAATGTGGCGTTGAGTCTTTTTTTGAGTTGTTTTTGCTGCAGGGCAGTTCTCTGGGGCACATATTTTTACATTAAGTTCAGATACATTGAAACCTCATGTAAGTCATTGTTACTTGAAGCTGAATTGTTTAAAAACAGTTAATTGCACTTTTCAGAGAGCATTTTTAATAAACGTTGGCAAAATGTTACGATTTTATTTTATCAACAACACAAAAAAAGTTTCAGGCTCAGGATTTTTTTTCACTTTAAGCCCTGGGTCAGGCAGGAATCCCCATGGACTATGTTGTTTGCAGATGACATTGTGATCTGTGGTGAGAACAGGGAACAAGTGGAAGAGAACTTGGAGAGGTGGAGGTATGCTCTTGAAAGAAGAGGAATGAAAGTCAGTCGTAGTAAGACAGAGTACATGTGTGTGAATGAGAGGGAGGCCAGTGGAACAGTGAGGCTACAAGGAGCAGAGGTCACAAAGGTGCAGGACTTCAAGTACTTGGGGTCCACTGTCCAGGAAAATGGGGAATGTGGTAAAGAGGTGAAAAAGAGAGTCCAGGCAGGATGGAGTGGATGGAGAAAAGTTTCAGGAGTGATTTGTGACAAAAAGGTGTCAGCAAAGGTCAAAGGAAAAGTTTACAAGACAGTGGTGAGACCAGCTATGTTGTATGGTCTGGAGACAGTGGCATTGACAAAAAGACAGGAGAAAGAACTGGAAGTGGCAGAAATGAAGATGCTGAGGTTCTCCTTAGGAGTGACAAGGATGGATAAGATCAGGAATGAGATCATCAGAGGTACAGCACATGTT
This sequence comes from Garcialebias charrua, assembly GCA_038048925.1. Classification (NCBI taxonomy): domain Eukaryota; kingdom Metazoa; phylum Chordata; class Actinopteri; order Cyprinodontiformes; family Rivulidae; genus Garcialebias; species Garcialebias charrua. The sequence goes on from JBBPBX010038545.1 coordinate 4,689, forward strand.
AAACAACTGGGAGATAAAGTTAGGGAGGCCAGACTGAGATGGTTTGGACATGTCCAGAGGAGGGACAGTGGGTATATTGGTAGAAGGATGTTAGAAATGCAGCTGCCAGGAAAAAGACAAAGAGGGAGACCAAAGAGGAGATATATGGATGCAGTTAGAGAGGACATGAAGGTAGTTGGAGTGAGGACAGAGGATGCAGAGGATAGAGTGAGGTGGAGGAGGATGACTCGCTGTGGCGACCCCTGAAAAGGGAAAAGCCGAAAGAAGAAGAAGAAGAAGATCTTGTTACATTTTAAAGAGATGAAGGTTGTTGCAGCATGGCGCACACGTTTGGAAGACCCGACAAGTGAAACTATTTAAATCCAGCGGATTTGAACATTATATTCATTTATTAAAGAAAAGTTCAGCTCAGACACATCTTTGCTATAAATTTCAGCAAACAAATATATTTTTTAAGTGTTAACCTTGTTAAATTTTAAACAGATGAAGGTTTTAGCAGCGCGCGCACGTGAAGACCGGTCAAAGCAAACCTATCAGCTATTTGACAATTACGTTCATTTTTAAAAGAAAAGTTCAGTTCAAACACACTTTTACTATAATGTCAGCAAACAAAAATATTTTTAAGGTGTGTATCTTGTTAAATTTTAAAGACATGCAGTGCACATGCTTGACACAGCGAAACTATTTTTTAAAATCCAGCTGATTTTCAATATCATTTAGGAATATAGCAACATTTTACTCACCAAAAATCCAGATTATTTGTACACAAAATCCACCCAGCTATTAAATGAACACAACAATATCTTTGCTCGTGCAGCTGCTACAGATGCAGCTTGCTAGCTCTGGTTGTACACTCTGACTGTCCAATCAGAGCGTGTGAATACACTGACGTTTCAGTATGATGTACAGAAAACGTAACTAGAAGCTAGAAGGCTTCTGGTGTCGCCCATAGACATTTGGTGTGGCCAACTCAACATCTGATTGGTTGAAGAAACAGCTTGGTGGACAGTGCTGCAGGGCTTGCAGTGAAGCCAGTGAAGGCTTTCAGGCAGATTTCTTTGACCCTGGCAACAAATAATCGCTGAAATGTGATTGGTTCAATGCTTAAATATGAAAATACACTCTGGAAGCAGCTCAACCAGGGGGGCAGCAATGAAAGGAAGCGGCCAGACCATTCGGAATTATTTAATACATATTCATGGACAAAATATAATAAATAAATTAAAAAAAAATTAAATTTAAATTTTAAATAATTTTAGGCCTTCAGAAAAGGCTTTGCAGGCCCTGACAGACCGCCACTGCCTGAAGTAATACATGCACGCCTTTACGGTAGGTGGGCATCAGCGTCACCACAGAGGCCCTGCCCTCTTGGTATAAAGACGCCTGCGCCCATCCTACTTTCTCCAAGAGCACATCACCGAGCTTGGGCATTGAAAGGGCAAACATATGTTGCACCTCGTTCCCTTCCTTCAGGGAACATGAGTTATGGTGCATAACTTTCAGTTCCCTTATCAGTCAGTCCACTCAATGCAACATATGACTATGGGAACGTAATCCATTCACGCCCTTGAGATGCTCAGTAAAAATGCATGCTTGTGAGAACTTCTGTCTTCATACTTTAGGCGTTCTAGCTGATCTTTACTGTGTGTTAGAGAGTACAGCTTGAGTGACGTCACAGGCAGTAACATCCAAACAATAATGTTTTGCAAATGTATTTATGGAACTCCAGTTAGCCGCAGCACAAATGTCTGCCACTGGCACGCCCTTAGAAAGAGACCATGAGGCAGTTAGGCCCCGAGTGGAATGGGCGTGTACCCCAGACCTTTGCTGCTGTATGCCCTTTTAATGGCCTCAGTCACCCAGTGTGAGTGGCGCTGCTTTGAAAGGGCCCTGCCAGAAGCTGGATTGGCAAAACATACAAACCTCTAGTTTGTTTTTCTCCAACTGACATTTCTGTGGATGTAAACACAGTTCTGTGGATGTAAACACTCAAGGCCCTGACAGGGCAGAGTGATCTCAACCTCCTCTGCTCCTCAGTGAGGACAGGGTGTGGAAGAAACTCAGAGAGCTCAAAATCCAGACTCCTGGGATTCAGAGTTGGCACTTTTAACACATATGCGGGGTTAGGACGTAGAGTGACCTTTGACCTATCAGGGGCAAACCTTGTACACATTGGGTGCACAGATAAAGTGTGGAGGTCACCCACACATTTAGCTGAGCAGAGAGCCAGGAGCAATGCAGTTTTATAAGATAACAAGTCTATCTGCTATGCTGCTGAGAGGCTCAAATGGAGCCCACACAAGGCATCCAGGACTAACTGAAGGTCCCAGACTGGGGCCAGAGTCCTGCTGGGAGGCCTTTTCCTCAGTACACCCTTCATGAAATGTATCGTGAGAGGGTGGGCACTGGGTGTCCCCCCCCCCCAGCCTTCGTGGCACGCCGAGATGGCTGACAAAAACACCTTAATGGTGGAAAACGAGCGGCCTTTTTCCAGCAGGTCCTGTAAAAAGGTGAGAAGCTGGACTAGGTTACAGGAATATGAAACAATATTCCTCTCTAGACACCAGGCCTCAAAAATACGCCATTTACAAGCGTAGAGAGTCTGAGTTGACCCAGCTCTCGCCCCCTGTATTGTGTTAATAACATTACTGGGGAGGCCCGAGGCCTCAGCCTGTTCCTTTCAGCGGCCAAGCTGTGAGTTGCCACAGTTCTGGACGTGGGTGGAGAAGCTGCCCGTGTGCTTGAGGCAGCAGGTCCCTGTGGGGGGGCAGCTGCCACAGTGTCCCTGACAACAATGAAATTATTTCTGGGAACCACGGTTTCTGAGGCCACCTGGGGGCTATTAATATTAGGGAGAGAGCTCCCTTCCGTACACGTTCCCGTATCACCTGAATTAAAGGGACGGGTGGAAACGCGTAATACAACACCCCTGCTGGCCAGTCGTGGGCCAGCACGTCCATCCCTATCGTTGCGTCTGTTTCTTTCAGTGAAAAGAACAGAGTGCAGTGCGAGCTGTTTTTGCACGCGAACAGATCGATGGACGCCCGACCGAATCGTGACCAGACCTGGTTCACTATCCGTGGGTTCAGTCTCCATTCTGAGGCCAGTGGTGGTCCTCTGGAAAGGGCATCTGCCCCGTAGTTTAGTTCTCCCGGGATGTGTGTCGTCCTCAGTTACAAAATTCTTGGGTCACACCACGTGAGCAGCCTGTATGTTAGGCTGAGGAGGGTACGGGACCTCGTCCCCCCTCCCTGTTGATGTACGACACCACTGTCCTGCTGTCCGATTTTATGAGGACATGCTGTTTTGCAATCAGCCCCTTTTTTGTAAAAGAGTTTCATTGACAGATAAACAGCTTTTAATTCCAGTAGGTTGATATGGAGCCTTGCATCTTGTTTTCCCCAGAGCCCTTGGGCGTTTTGGTTCCTACAAACTGCTCCCCATCCCCCTAACGAACCGTCTGTCGTGACAACCACACGAGACAGAACCTGTCCCAGCGGGACGCCTGCAGTGAACACTGAGGGGTCCCTCCAGGGCTCCAGAGCTGTCAGACATTCCTGGCTGATCAAAATCCTTCCTGTCCGCCTGAGGGAGGCAGGAGGTGTTTGTTTGTTTAGCCATATTTGCAGAGCACGCATTTTCAGCAATGCTTGCGACACGCAGGGGATGGCAGTTGCCAGTAAGCCCAAAAAGCGTTGGCAGAGCTTGACAGACACCCTCTGACCCAGCTGAAAGCGTGTCAGACAGAGGTGTATTGAAGCCACCCTCTCCTCTGAGAGCCATGCTCTGTATAAGATTGTGTTGATCTGTACGCCCAGAAATACGGTAATCTGTAATGGAGTCAAATCACTTTTTTGCAGATTCAAAATGAAGCCCAGAGCTTCCAGGTGCATCATCACCATGTGTGTGTGCAGCTGGGCTTGCGTTCTGTTGCTTGCGAGAATCAGAAGGTCGTCTAAATAATTCAGAATTCGAACCCCATGACCCCTGAGGGGGGTCAACGCTGCGTCCAGACACTTTGTGAAACAGCGTGGAACTGTTTTTAATCTGAAAGGTAAAGCTTTGTATTCGTAGGCTTTCCCTTAGGCTTTCCCTTCTAATGCAAAGCGTAGATATTTTCTGTTTCTTCCAAATGCCTACNCTTCGAATGCAAAGCGTAGATATTTTATGTCTCTTCCAAATGCCTACGTGGAAGTAGGCGTCTTTGAGATCCATTGTGCACGTGTGGTCTCCTTGTCTCACAGACTGTAGTACTTGTCTCAGCGTGAGCATTTTGAACCTGTAAGTTGTTATTCTCTTGTTCAAAGCCCTGAGATCAAGAATCGGTCTCAAGGTTCGGTCTCGTTTGGGCACGAGGAAGTATTTCCTGTAGTGGCCAGTTTTTATTTCTCGTTTTGGAACAACACGGATCACAGCTTTCTGCAGCATTACTATTATTTCCTCCCTCAAGACGTGTACATGATCTGGGTTTATATCTGACTTTAGCACCCCCTGTGAATGGAGGCGGCCGCCTGCGGAACTGCAGGCGGAGCCCGTGACACACTGTTGACATAACCCACGTGTTTGGTAGACACGCCCCCAGGCCTGCGCATGCGCTGAGAGCCTCAGAGGCATGTTTTTTGCGGGCTGCCTGCACCTCGTGGGTGCGGACGGGGGAGCGTCTGACCCCCCCGCTCGGTTCTGAGCAAATTGACCTGACCGCACGTGGACGCCGTGAAGTCTGTCTACTCCAGACAGACTCCAGACATCCCGCTACGGTTCATTGTCTGATCTGACACCCTGTGTTGCACGAGGGAGGAAGGGTGCTTGCCTTCTCCCTTTATCGTGGCTTTTTTCATAAAAAAGGGTTGTTGTTGTCCCTGTTTTTTTTTTTTTTGAGTCAAGAATCAGGGCAGTTTGTGCTTCTGGTACTTTATTTTTGTGTTTAGAAGAACAGAAACTTGTCTTTATTATACACATACCATACCATACCCATACCATTTTATTTATAAAGCACTTTAAACAGGAACAAGTCCACACCAAAGTGCTGGACAAACAAACACGCAACAGGCAACACAGACAATGAAGTACAACACGAAAAACATAAAAACATTGCAGATCATAAATCAAACGATCCAATACAAATCAGCTGGCATTGAAAGCAATGGAGTAGTAGTGAGTTTTTAACCGGGATTTGAAAACCGAGAGGGAGGGGGCCTGTTTGATGAGCAACGGTAACTCGTTCCAGAGTCTTGGGCCTGCTACATGTCTTGGGCCTACACATGTCAGAAACATTTTGTTTTGAGCACACACAAATGTCACCAGCTTTTCGTAGTCTTTTACAAACAAAGTCTGGGTTTAAATGTTTTGGTTCCCGTACCCCGTGGGCGGACGAACCTGCAAAACTGTGGAGCGGGCCCGCTTCATCAGGCCCGCTTCTGTCTCCCGTCCTGGTTCGCTGAGAAAGTCCTCGGTGGAGCTTCTTGGTGAGGAACGAACTAGTTCCTACTCCAGGACTGACCGACCTGAGATGGACCTGCTACGGGTCTCTGCCGTTGCTCCCCGTCGTAAGCTGGCCTTTTCTGCGGGGGGCGGCGTGTGGCTGAGCGGTGTCGAGGATGTGCGGGTCTGCTCCCGCTAGTGTCTCTGGGTGGGGGGCAAAAGCCTTTCTCGGCATCCCCTCACGTAATGCTTCAGCCTGCTTCCTTCGCTGCTCCACCTTGCTCTGGATACGTTCCAGAGCCCCCCCGAAGAGTCCCGTGGGCTCTATCAAGTGGTGAAGAAAGGGGTAACGTTAGCCTTCGGGCAGGTCCGTCAGAGTGAGCCACAGGTGGCGCTGAGCGATGACCACTTCAGCCATGCATCTCCCTTGAGCTATGGCCGCGGTCCCTAACATGCGGAGCACAAAGTCAGTCGCCCTGCGGGCTTCCTCCAGGATGTTAGTCATCACCTTTTTGCTTGTGGTTACCTGGAGCTTCCCTGCCAGGTACGCTTGCATCAAGGCCGAGGCGTTTAACGCGCGGGCCGTGAGGGCCCTGAGATCTGTAGCATTTGTCGAGCTGTGCACCCGAAGCGCGGCAGGCTTTGTTGGGCAGAGTTGGTTTCGCGCCCGATGTCCTGGGGGCCAAGTGAGCCGCCAGTGTGTCCTCCATCTGCGGCACATTGGCGATTCCAGTTGCCTCCATTCCGGCGACGTCGAGGAACTGAGAGAGCGGCAGAAGATGGGAGCTCTGTGTTCGACCCAGATGCAAGTGAGCTTAGTGAGAAAATCAGGGAAAATCGGCATCCTGTGTCTCATGGCCGACTGCTTCTTCGCGTAGAAGTAGGTGCCCGTCGACCTCGTAACCTGTTGGCGAGGTTGAGGTTCTGGCCAGGCAATCTGTAACGCATCCGCCGCCCTGCGACATAATTCGAACAGGGCGGGGATGGACGCGTCTGTCTCTGGCAGAGCTGCCGTCAGGTTCTGGGGGAATTCTTCATCTTCCCCTTCGTCCTCGTTGTCGGCTTCTTTGTCTAAAATCTCACCCGAGGCACTTAGCGAGAGTTCGTCTGCATTCATCAGGCCTCTTGTGTCGAACTCAGCCGTCGAGTCCCCGACGGGTGCCGCCATGTCCATACTGTCCCCCCATTCGACCTGTCCACTGTCCTCCAGATCAATGTTCTCGAGCTCCGGTGTGAGAGTGGGCAGCTCTGTGAGGTCCGGGTCCCGTGTTGGCGCGGTGCCGCCCATGGCCTTGACCACGATGTCCACGCGATGCTTCCTCACCGACTCTGGCATCTCGCTACAGTGCGGGCAGGAGTCTGGGGATTCCAGCGCTGTTTTAGCGTGCAACATCCCCAGGCAGACGGGACAGGTCTTGTGGGTGTCCGTCGCCGAGAGGGAGTAGCCGCAACCGCTGGGGCTCGCTGGCCTGCTGGTCCTTTTTAGCGTTTTTCGCTTCCTTTTCTCGGGCGCCATGGCTGAGAAAGTTGAGCTTGTTAGCCGTGCTAACGTTGTCTGAAGACGTCTCCTTCGTCGCGTCGCTTTTGCTGGCTAGCTCGCTACTCGTTAGCGGGGTAGCGGTATGACGCAGTTAGCGCCGTCGAGCGAAGCCGTCTGTGAAGAGCGAAGGAAAAACCTTGAGGTTAAATAAAAGATGCTGGACTAGCTTTCGCTCTATCTGAGCTTACCTCAGATAGAGTGATGTAGCAACAGAGAAGTCCCGCAAAGTTCAGGTATAAGCTAGGTGAAGGGCATAAAAGAGGACGAAAGATGGGCACACGCGTCTTTGTACCAAGAGGGTGGGGCCTCTGTGGTGATGCTGACGCCCACCTGCCGTAAAGGCGTGAATGTATTACTTCAGGTAACCGCGCGGGGGCGCAATTCCAATAGTCATATGTTGCACTGAGTGGACTGACTGATAAGGGAACCAATGTGTCATTTTAACTGCAGTAAACACATTAAAGTAAAAGTTGTCTGCCTGAAAAAAGGAGCATTAGACCTAACAAAGGAATATCTGATCAGTTCAACTCCAGTTTGTCATCAACTCTAGTTAAAATACTGTCTAGTCAACCTTGTAATGGGTCAATAGTGAAAAATATTTTAACTTCCTGATGCCATTTTCAAAACTTGGACCTGAGTGTCGAGACATCTCTTGTCCTAACATGAACTCTGACACATTTTAATATTGCAGCAAGAATTTCTTGTTCAAGTTCAGAATAAGTTGGTTTTCAAAGTTTTTTGAGTCCAGTCTGGGTCTTCTGGGAGAGAGAATCGGTCCTGCTGTACTGAATAGTCTTTCAATAATATTTCAATAATAATCTTTCAATAGTCTTTCAATAAGGTGGTGTGTATCTTCTGGCTGAATTTCTGTGGTGGAATCCATTTTGGGTGTGTTAGTGGTGCTGTGGGTGCTCCCAGCTCAATTACGTATATACTAGAATATACGTCACTGGTCCAGCTCATCTTGAAAGTAGGTCTGACGTTACCTGTCCACTTTGCAGTGATTCAATGGACCAACTCCCCTCTCGACATCAGTTACTTTCAAACTAACGAACAAATCAAAAAACTGCAACGTGAATGTAACTTGTAACAACACATTATAGAAATGTAGTCAGAGTCAGAGAGTCAGAGAATCTTTATTGTCATTTGCACCGCATGTGGTACATGCGATGAAACAAGATTATGTACACAGGGTCCCAGTTACATCCAACAACAAAATGTAAGAGAAAAACAGTAATAACATCTAGGACAGGGGTCACCAACCTTTTTTAACCTGGGAGCTACTTCGTGGGTACGGAATGATGCAAAGGGCACCAATTTGATAAACTCTTCGGAAATAACAAATTTGCTCAGTTTGCCTCTTAATTATACATTATTAATGAATCATGATAATCATATGAAGATGCATCAGATTTCTTACAATCATCTGCAATGACAAGTTGGGAAACAGATATCAATATTCAAAACTTTATTAATCACAGTAATTGATACATTTTCAGATGATCACTTATCATATTTTATAGAAAAAATGTCAAATTTTCATAAGCCAATAACAAATCATTTTAACCACCATGTTGTAATGTACTATGTTTCAAAAAGTTGTAATGTTAAAGGACAATCAAATATTTATAAAAATCATATATTTCACAAATACCGGTACAGATTTTTAAGTAAATCTTGTAACATTTTGAACGAATTACTGAATCTGCTGCATTTTTAAGAAAATAATAACTTACATGTCATGAACACATGTTTAAATTGAACAAAATTCTTTAGTACCGGTACTTTAATTTATATTTGCCACGGCACTGCCATGTTGCCACTGACATCTGGTCCCTTTTAGTGGGAAGACTGGCATTGCATGCTTTTCACCAGTGCACTGTAATCTGGTGTGTAACTTGACACTGCAACTGTGAGTGACTCTTTCAGATGTTCATCAGTGAGGCGTGTTCTGTATTTGTTCTTAATGAAGTTCATGTCAGAAAATGCTGATTCACAGAGATAAGTTGAACCAAACAGGCTGGAAACCTTCATAGCTGCTGTGCATACACCACTGTATTTCTCTGTGTCAACAAGGGACCAAAAGTTTGGTGCATCCTTATGGGCTTTGAGGTGGAGGTCATTTTGCAGTGTTATGATTTCAATCTCCACCTGTCCAGCATCCAAGCTGAACATTGCACTAAGTTGCTCAGCAAAGCATGTCGTGTTTACATTAATGAAAGGATTGGAAATAAATGACACACATGTCTCAAGCTGATCAAGGCCACAAAACCTATTATTAAAATCCTGCCCAAGTCTGTTTATGACGTCACAGTACTTTTCTGCAACTTTTTCAAATGTCTCAGATGCAGATGGGTTGTCTTTCAGCACTGACTGCACAGAGGGAAAGTGAACCACGTTTTTTCTCTGTAAATGACATGTGAAAATGTTCATCTTGGCTTTAAATGAATTTAAAGCACTTATCATATCAACAACAGTCTTGTCTTTGCCTTGTAGCTCGCAGTTCAAGTGATTCAATTTCCCAGTAAGGTCCGTCAAAAATGCCAGGTCAAGTCTCCACTCTGTGTCCTCTAGCAGTGAGACATCTTCACCTCTGGATTGCATGAACTCTTTGATTTCATCCAAAAGTGACAGAAAACGAAGTAAAATTCGCCCCCTGCTGAGCCATCTGATTTCGGTGTGTAGCAGCAAGTCACCATATTCAGCTGACATCTCCTCCAGTAACACCTTGAAAATTCTGTGCTGTTTTGCTTTGGATCGGATGCTATTTATGATTTTTACAACAGGAGTCATCACATGCTGAAAGCCGATCACTTTTGCACACAATGCCTGCTGGTGAATGACACAGTGATAATGCAGAAACTTGGGAAAGTCTGGGTCACCTTGACAGTGAGCGATGAACCCTGAATGTCGGCCAATCATAGCAGGTGCCCCATCTGTAGTCAATGCTACCAGCTTTTCCATCGGTACCTTTCTGTGTACAAAAAACTCCTTCACAGTTTTATAAATGTCAGCTCCCCTCGTGGTTGTTTTTAAGGGGAGTAATGTCAGGATTTCCTCTCTGGTGGAAAAATCTTCAAACACCATCCTGACAAAAATCGATAGCTGCGCTGTACTGCTGCTGTCCACAGACTCGTCACACTGGATGCTAAACCACCTGCACCTTGCCAGATCCTGGTCCAGCTGTTCAGCCAAGTTATCAGACAAAACTGACACACGTCTAGCCACCGTAGCTGCTCCCAGTTGAACGTCAGAGAGAGTGGAGATCAGCTCGGCTCCATTTTTTTCATCCTTGAGTACAGCGTTAGCAATAATAATCATAGCTTCTTTGACAACTTCTCCGTCTGAAAATGCTTCTTCTTCTTCATCAGAAAATGTGTAGCTCTAAACGAGGCTTCCGTTACTTTTTGTGACTTTTTGGTCGGTTTTGTGAAAAAAGACTGTTGCTTACCCAAAGCTGTCTTTAGTTCACGGGCTTTTTCTGTCCGTAATGCGCTTCCCGGTGGGTAGTTCTCATTGTAGCTTTTATGACTCGTAGTGAAGTGTCTCTCCACGTTGTGCCGCTTCGCCGTCGCCACAGTAAACCCGCAAATTAGACACACACAGGCTCCTTTCACAGTTGTAAAAAAGAACTCCTCTTCCCATTCGTTGCGAAAATGATACGTTTTCTTTCTTTTTTCTGCCATTTTGTAGCTAGGAAACTGCTTTCACCGATCTCCTCTGGCACCTGCTAGCAGCAAACTTTTCAGGACCACTGATTGGCTGGCTCGCGCAATACGATTGGTTCAGAGTTCACCAAAGCGTTAAAAAAAAAAAGTAAAATAAACATGTTTTTAAGAACATATTTTTAAGATAGACATTTTAAAATACTGTATATATAAATACAAAAACGAATAACAACTGAATAAAACGAAATTTTAAACGCAGCTTAGTAGTGAGTTGTGCTATTTTTAGAACAGGTCCGCGGGCACCACAAATGGTCCTTGCGGGCACGTGGGTGCCCGCGGGCACCGTGTTGGTGACCCCTGATCTAGGATATAACTAAGAAAAACATCAACTAGAAATACACTAAGCACTAATGTACAATAATAGAAAAACATCATTACAAACAGCAGCCCGAACACAAGTCTGTATGAGCAGATGGTCACAGATGAACACAGCAACAACAAACAGATCAGCATGTTGTGATATTTTGCAGTGATTATTCTTATTATTTATTTATTCATGAGTCTAACAGCCTCAGGATAGAAGCTGTTCCTCAGTCTAGTGGTTCTACATTTGATGCTCCTTAACCGCCGTCCTGAGGGGAGTGGGGCAAAGAGTGTGTGTGCTGGGTGAGTGGGGTCTTTCATGATGCAGGTGGCTCTTTTCTTGCATCTGGAGGTGTAAGTGTTTGTGATGGTGGGAAGACTGACTCCAACAGACTTCTGTGCAACCTTCACCACTCTCTGCAAAGCTTTTCTTTCCGCAGCTGTGCAGCCTCCATGCCACATGTTGATGCTGGAGCACAGGATGCTCTCTACTGCACACCTATAGAAGGAGGTGAGGACAGGGCTACTCAGACCAGCTCGTCTCAGCCGTCTGAGGAAGTAGAGTATCTGATGACCTTTCTTGATCAGGCTGGTGGTGTTGTTGCTCCAGCTGACGTTATCATTCATGTGTACACCCAGGTACTTGTAGCTGGAGACCACTTCCACCACAGAACCTCTTATGTTCAGTGGGGTGTGTGTTTGTTTGTTCCTTCTGAAGTCCTCAATCATCTCCTTTGTCTTCTTCACATTTATGTGAAGGTTATTCTCTTTGCACCAGCTCTCCAGGTGTTCCACTTCCTGCCTGTAACTGGACTCATCATTGTTTGTGATGCATCCCACCACCGCTGTATCATCTGCAAACTTTACAATATGACAGCCTGGATGGGTGGTTGCACAATCATATGTGAGCAGAGTGAACAGAAGAGGGCTCAACACACATCCTTGAGGAGAGCCAGTGCTGAGGGTTATGGTGGAGGAGGAGAAGTTGTGGATCTTCACGGACTGAGGTCTGTTTGTTAAGAAGTCTAGTACCCAGTTACAAATGGAGGGGCTTAGTCCCAGTGTGAATAGTTTGTCCATCAGGGTTTGGGGGATCATGGTGTTGAAGGCAGATGTGAAGTCCACAAAGAGCATACGGACGTATGAGTCCTTCTGATCCAGGTGGGTGAGAGCAATGTGGACCACAGAGGAGATGACGTCCTCTGTTGATCGGTTCTCGCGGTATGCATACTGATGAGGGTCCTCGTTGATGTTGACTGTTGTCTTGATGTGGGTCATGACCAGTTTTTCAAAGCATTTTGCGACTATCGGGGTGAGGGCCACCGGCCGATAGTCATTCAGACCAGTCACTGTGGAGCTTTTTGGGACTGGGATGATGGTGGCGGTCTTCAGGCAGTTGGGAACTGTTTCCAGGGCAAGTGAGGTGTTAAAGATGTCGGTCAGCACCTCGCAGAGCTGATCAGCACATTCCTTCAGAACTTTCCCGGGGATGTTGTCTGGGCCGGTTGCTTTGTGAGGGTTGATCCTTCTGAGACTACCTCTCACTTCTGCTGCGGTCACGCTGAGATGCTCTTCATCTGGTGATGAGGTGAGTCTGGTGCTGGGTGGCCTGTTTGGGTCTTCAAAGCGTGCATAAAACTTGTTGAGTGCATCAGGCAGAGATGGGTCTTTCGGGCATTGTACACTCTCTTTATAATCAGTTATGCATCTGATGCCCCTCCACATGCTCCGTGGGTCTTGTGAGGTGAACTGACCCTCAATCCTCTGTTTATAATTGGCTTTGGCCCTCTTAATGCCAGCAACCAGCTCTTTCCTGGTCTTTCTCAGCTCTTCTGAGTCCCCAGACTTGAAGGCAGCGTTCCTGGCTGCCAGCAGGGTGCGAACTTCTGCATTCAACCAGGGTTTTGTGTAAGGGTAATATTTAACATTTTTTTTATGGATACATTTCCTGAGCATGTGCTAATATAACCCAGTACAGTGGATACATATAGTTCAAGATCCACTGAACCTGCATGATCAGCTGCCTCCCTGAAAACATTCCAGTCTGTTTTTTCAAAGCAGTCTCTCAGCATGGGGCCACTGTCTTTGATCCAACATTTGATTTCCTTTTGTTCTGGTTTGGAGCGTCTCAGTGGGAGGGGTTGGGCTGGAACCATTAGGATGGAGAGATGGTCAGAAGAACCGAGGTGAGGGCGGGGCTTAGCTCTGTATG
>JBBPBX010038545.1:19006-30342 GCA_038048925.1 Garcialebias charrua
GTAAGATTGCCCATTATCATCCCTATACGTAGCGGTCAGATTGCCTGTTATCATCCCCATACGTAGCAGTCAGATTGCCCCTCCTGTACCTCCTAGGAGGTTTAAAGGTAAGTTGTCACTGTTACAAGCGATGACAGCAGGCTCTGTCTTTAGCTACGTGGTCAGGTTTAGAGTAAAGGGTGTTGGGTTAGGTTTAGGGTCTTGATTAGGTTTAGGCACAAGGGTGAGGGGGTTAGGTTTAGGGTTGGTCCTCTGGGTCAGGTTTAAGGTTAGGTTTAGGAAATAGGTTACATAAGCTGAAAAAACACAACACTTCCGGGTTTACTGAATCTTGCTGCCTATTCACAGCGATTATAACGCTGATAACGTTCTTTCAAACATGCTAGGATGTAAATTGTGACAGTTTCACCGCTACATATGGGGATGAAAAGAGATAAGAGATTTATTTATTAACATTGCACCAGTTAATTAATACAATGTGATTATGTAGCACAGTCATCCAGAGAGGGAGAGTGTGCAAGCTACAGCATTTCCAAACACATGACATGTTCTTCTGCGCGGCCGCGCTCATCCGTCTCCGGATGAAGGTCAAACAGATATGGAAAAAGGAAAAACACAATAGGTATCATTTGTGATATTCAAAAAAAGAATCTATCAAAGATTGCCTTAAGACACTCTATGATAAAGTCCCAAAAACTCTATCAGCAATAAGCACAACCAGACAAGACATTGTTGCAGATTTATGACGGCAGGCGGGAGGAACAGTCTGTGTGTATCAGCTCCAGATAAGAACAGTTCGCAGGTCTCACAGCTCGGCTCCAACCGAGAACGCACACAACACAGAGACCTCTGGGGGGGAGGGCAGCGGGTCCCTTCAGCTCCCAGCTCAGGAGAAGATTTGTAGACAGCCTTCAGTCCAAGGCCAGAGGCCAGATTAGATTAGTTGCTTTATTTTTCAGTCAGGCCACAGTGTTCTTTTTACTGCAGTCTTTAAGTCCAGGTGCTGTTTCTGGGTCCAAATCGCCGAATCGAAAGAGGTTCCAAGCTAAAAAGATCCTTCCGTATGTGCCCTGTTTTAATCCGGACGGCTGTAAACGAGTCCCACACACCGCAGGTCTGCGGCAGCCACCGCTTCTCCCACCGTGTGGTTCAGCCCGTACAACAGCTGGGAAGGTCATTCATAGCCTGGATCAAAGCATTTTCGCTGAGCGGAAGTCTCGCAAGCACGCCGATCGCTGCGGTCCTCCTCAGCCCTTCAGTGGCAGACAGCCACCAGTATCCCAATAAACCACAGAGATTCCACGTCCCCGACAGAGAGAGCGGACAGTTACATTAGCCTGCTCATCGAGTCCATAATGTAGCTCACCGCATGCGTGTCGGTAGGGCGCCCTGGCTCTCCCTGGCCAGTGCGCTTCGCGGAAATTTTTGTTATCGATAGTATCGATAGATGAAATAGCCCAGAAAACAGTCCACGCACATAAATCCATCCCAAATTGGTTCGAGCGAGCGCTGAAGAGTAACAGACGAGACAAATGCAGAAGCAGGGGGGGGAACCAGGGAGGTTTAGGAGCAAAAGGAGATGCGACCAGCCCTGCCGAGAGCGGAAGTATCCACCTTACAATAACAGTTGATAGCGCCCATTGTATGGACTGACAACATCCGAATCTGCTGCATCTGCTCACACAGACTCGTGTTTGTGCTGCTGTTCGGCATATTGTATTAGTGCTTAGCGTATTTTTAGTTTATGTTTTTCTTAGGTCATATCTTAAATCTTATTAATGTTTTTCTTTTACATTTTATTGTTGGATGAAAATGGGACACTTTACATAATTTAGTTCCACCACATGTACCACATGTATGAATGACAAATAAAGAATCTCTAACTCTCTGACATATCTCATGAACAGCTTGTTGGACTTTTATGAAACTCACAGACATAATCAATAGAGGAATCTATAGAACTGATCAATTTACATGGTAGTCACAGCTACCTCATAAGCACTCAAATGGCTACAACGCTGTCATTCTTTGAGATATTGAGCTGACATTTGGTTTGGTAATAGATGAGAGCAAACCCCAACACACAATACCTGTACTGTCAAATCAAAATTTAAAAATGGCCACCCTCAAAAAGGTTTCTCCAGGAACTTTCTAGTTATTTTCATATTGTGTTGATGAGTAGAAAAGCCTAGCCAGGATTGCAACATAGCTGTCTTAACATAAATCCTTCATGTAACACACTGGTAACATTCTACGCTAAGCTGCCACAGTGTTCTGGTTGCACCGTCCCTGAAAATAAATAAAAAATACAAAAATATGTTTAGTTTTTTTCAGTCAATATGTGTCAGTTAAATTTAGGAGCTTAACCAAAGAAGTAAAACAAAACCAGATGTTCAGAAAAATCTTCCCCTTATTGTAAAAATGATTTTTTTTTCTACAAATTGTGTCACTGACCTAAAGAAAAGAAAACAACAAAAAAGAGAGAAACATTTTTGTAGTTGGCCATATTAATTGCTGTTTAATATTTAAAGGACAAACTTAAATTTGTTTTATAAAGCGTTAAGAAAACTTTTTCATATTTTTACATGAAATGCACACTTCCTTGTCATGAAAACCTTTAATAAACTATTCACAAACTGCTTTTTTTCACTTTCTACATACACAGAATGAGGCAAAGAGAGTGAGATGTTTGTGGAATTCAGTTTGGTTTGGTGGCTCCTCACTGAAGAAGTACTTTGGATCAGGGGCGGCCGGCCAATAGGGGGCGCTAGGGTTCCGCCCCACTAGAACTTCTGGAGCTCTTCACCATTTTACATTGAAGACTTACATTTTTCTTAATAAAAATTGAATAATAAAATATTTCGAAATGTATGCATTTATGTTTTTAGTTGTTTAGGATAAATATTTTATGAGTAATGATGAGTTACATTCACTGGACACGTCCAACGTGAGCTCTATTTACCGATCATGTGCTTCCGGTCGTTTATTTATTTATTTATATCTTTCTTATTTTTTATTTTATTTTTTTGTCTGGAAAATGAGCCGTGCAGTGACAAGCAGGCTGGCTGCAGGTATGTTTTAAATCATTGAAAGCCTTTTATCTAATGTATATTTGCATTTCTGACAGATATGCCTCTCAAATTTTAGATGGCTGTTTCTAAAAAGGCCTTCAGCTGACTGTGTATTCTAAAAGTGTCAACTGGTGAATTTGTTTCTGGAACTAGCATGTTAATGCTAGCCTTTATCTAATGCTTATATTATTATATTACCATTCCTGACTGATATGCCTCTCAACATTTAGATCTTACAAAAGTGTTTTCTAAACGTTATGTGTTTAAAAAAGGCTTTATTCTTACAGATTGTTATTCAATTATTGTTGGGTTTGAGCAGATTTAGCTGCATCTGAATCTTTGCTACTTGTTAAAACTCATAAAAAATAAATTGGTCCTGCAGAAAAATGCTCTGATGCCACATTCAGTAAGATCTAAAACCAGAAAGTTCGTCAGACTCAAGAGAGAAATGCACAAGTGGAACTTGAACAGTCTTGTTTCTGATCATTATTCCAAAGAACATCACTTTTGAAAATCTACTTAGGAATTACTCAGTTTTGAAGAAAAAGTTATTTTAAGTCAAGCTTGTGTACAAAACTTGAGCTGAAGTCAAACCTGTTAAATATAAGACAATATAAACTTTTTATATTCAACAGATGTCTGCTATATGGTTTTATGAACATCAGTTTGTAGCAGCCCTTAAGAGACATTTTCTTCCACTGTACAGGACACGGCAGGAGGTGATGATGATGAGGGAACCTCTGGTCCAGCCTGGATGTTTGTGAGAAGTGGGGAGACACCATACAGCTCAAACATGAGGGAAGCAGTAGCCGTGTTTCCATCAAGGTTTCTAGGTGCGCATTTTGAAGTATCGCAGCAGAAAAGCTTAATGGAAACGGCAAAATCCGTATTTACTTTCTCAAGTTCGCCAAAAAGTTTATACGCTCGCTTGAGGTGGTTTTTGGGATGTTCGAAATGAGCAGATGCGCACAGCGACAGATGGAAACACATTTGCCGACTCGTGCTGCCGAAGCGAACATTCACGTCACGTGACTGATCAGCTGTTTCCGCTCCGGACAACATGTAACATCGCTAAAACTAGTTGGCATGACAGAATAAATACAACTCGACCGATAGCAACACGTACCTGAAATATTCTCTCCATTTTGACGAGATGTGTGGCCAGGTTCTGTTTTCAACTGCTACTTCCTGTTTACTGTAGACATGCGCAGTGCTGACGTCTGACGTAATGACGCTGACGTCTGACGTAATGACGCTGTGCGTGGCTTGGTAGATGCGCTTCAAGCCAGCAGATGGAAACACTTCTGCTTCGCATTAATTTGTATTTACATATTTGCGAGATTTCAAAAATTAGCTCAAAAATCGAAATGAAAATGGATGGAAACACAGCTAGTGAGGAGGCTAGAGCTGAGATAAGATCCAAACACCAAATACAAACAAGCTGTTCCAATGAGACACCAAGGAGGAGGACAGGAAGTGATCCACGTGGAAACCATAAAATGAAGCAGCTCTTCTGTTCAACCATCCACAGTTACCTTTCTCTGACTGATTACATTTTTAAATCTCCAAGAGCAGTCGAGGAAGCTGTGACTTAAAATCAGAAGATGTAATGCTATAATGTAAACAGTGTCTTAACAGTCACGGGCCCGCCCGCGGTACCGTTTGAGCCTAATTTGCAGGTGTTAGATCGTGATTTCCCAAGCTTTGGAAGTTCTGACGCATTAAAAGTCTTCCATAGGCTCTCTGCTTTTGATTGACACCAATTTTGACCAACTGAGTGAAACTTTTCAGTTTCTACAGCCAATCAAATCTCACAGAGTCACCAAGCAAAAATCCACCCTCCCCCTGTTCCCCCACGTGGGGGTCTTGGCCAATCAAATGAGAGCTGATTTTGACATCACAGATTTGTAGCCAATCAAATTGCCGTTGTATAGACATGTGACATGCCATGGTTTGAGCTACATCAAAGGTCTCAAATCCACTGCGCAACAGAAATCTTTCAACAGCTGCGCGGTGCGTCAAACGGTAAGCGCTCCTTTGTTGACTTTTACGCATGCTTATTCTGACTTTTATCACTCTTTAGCCATGGATAAATGCCATGGAAACATGAAATACAAGCTTTAGAACTTGATTTACAAGGAAAAAGCTGATCCTTTCTGACGAAGCTGCCTTTTCTCCTGTGTGTGTGGGGGGGGGCGGGGTGCGGGGGTGTTGAGGGTTTGAAGCACACAGCCCCTGTGGAGTTATTGTTGATCCATTGTGAAGCTTTGTGTGTTATCTGAGTGCTTATCTGTGGGTGTTGGGACTGCAGCTGGACCTGTGGGGTGAAATCTCCTCTTGTGATTTACAGTATACAGGTAGTCCCCGAGCTACGAGCGGCCTGCTGTCATGTTACTGTATTTCTATCAGCTTGAGAGTAAATATATGAATGGAACAGATGTAAGCTTTCAATAGACAGTCATTCTGAAGTATGTTGAAGTATTCAGAAGTATTCAGACATTTGAAGTTGGCATAATACAGGTGTTACCCAGCATGGCACAGTTTGGCACAGTTTTGGGCATGTTTGGATTTACTGATGTCCGCCTGAACATGCACATACAAAAACAGGCACAAAATCCTCAATTTTTATGCTATTGACTTCAAATTTGAAACTGTATTAGTAAATACTTCACAGTTTAGGCTCATATGAAATTCAAATCAACATATTGTTGTGTCAGTGTGCAGGGGCCTCATGTATCAACCATGCGTGCGCACAAAAACATTGCGCACGTCACTTTCCACGCAAAGTGGCGTATGTATCAAATCTGATATGAACGGGAATATCTGCGCTTCCACGTACAAATCCACGGCTGCTCCCCTGCTTGCGTACGCACGTTTCTGTGGTTATTGTTCCTTTGGCGACACTTACAGGTGATCTGTGAAACTGTGTCCATGATATGAAAACAATCATAAATCCCACCAAACACACATGATTAACGATTATTACATCCACATGGACGCAATTAGATGAGTGGATATAAAAGCATGCGCCAGATAGTGGCAACAATATTGACAACAATGAGATGTAATTTCTTTAAATAAGAAGTTAACCAAGCTGTATTAACACGCCTACGTTTAGGTCAGTGGGTAAAGCGCTTGCCTTTAGTTCCAAAGGTCGTGAGATCGACTCCCGCATGGTACAACGTTTTTCTTTTTCTTTTCGTTCCAGATTGAAATACACATGAAAACTATTTACAAAACAATAAATCGTCTGCTTCCTTTCATTTCATGTATTGTTCTATTTCTTGTTGTTTCATTCAATAGTTTTCCTGTGGTCTTTAAATCTGGAATGAAAAAAAAAAACATTGTACCAAGCGGGAGTCGATCTCACGACCTTTGGGACGAAGGGCGGGCGCGTTCGCCACTAAGCTATACAGGCATGTTAGATCAGCTTGGTCAACTTCTTATTTAAAAGTGGATGGTTTGTTTTGCACTGTGCGTGCCGAATGAAGCCTTTTTCCGTGCTTCTCTGCCTCACTCAGAAGTGATTTCTGTTCACAGTCCGTGAAGTTCCTCTTTTTTCCACGTTCCGACATGATTTGCAATGGAGCAGAGACGACATTCCTGTCGTGCATGGCATATTTGAATGACTTTTATTTGACATGACACAATGAGAAGGAAAAACCTACAATATATGACAAATAGTTCTAATATTGGCTTGTTTACTTTAGGCTTCCCATGAAGCGTGTGTCTGTATCTGGGCCAGCTGAATTCATTACTTTGCTCCTCTGCTGGTTTAGACTGGTGTAAACTTGTTTTTAATTACTTATTTGTGCGCATGAAGGTCTTGCATATTCTGAGTGAGTTAGGAGTGTCAAACATGCACAGTCTGAGATTATTAATGATGCTCAGTTACAACAGATGCAAAAAAGGCAGGTGGTTGGAGCAGTGAAGGAGGAATTTTGACAAAATGTCCCACTTCTTGATTTATTGAGTCAGACTCTTCAAAATAGCTTATCACTAATTTATTATTATTATTATTTATTACTATTGTTGTTGTTGTTGTTGTTGTTGTTGTTGTTGTTGTTGTTGTTGTTGTTGTTGTTGTTGTTGTTAAGTATAGACATCTTATTGACAGCTTCATTCTTTCCAAGTTTATTTTTCACATCTTGCAACGCTGAAAAATATTAGATTTTGAGTGTTTTTGTGGAATTTTAGTAAAGACGTCTGGTAGGAAAATGTGCTACGTTGATGTAGGCTCAAATGAGACCATAATGAAACGAGTTCCTGCATTCATGTGTGATTAAAATCCAAATACTGTCTTGGGTGTGTAAAAAAATACAAAATAGAAATTGGTATATTTTATTACCAGTAATTAACAATAAAAAAAATTGGGGGGGGAACTAACAACTACTGATGGTCACATGACACAGTTATCATTAAAATAAAATGACATATAAGCTGAGGTATAATCTTGGACACACTGAATTTACTTTGTAATATAGAAAATATATTCATCCATCCATCCATTTTCTTCCGATTATCTGGGGTCGGGTCGCGGGGGTAGCAGCATAAGTAAAGGAGGCCCAGACTTCCCTCTCCCCAGCCACTTGGAGCAGCTCCTCCGGGGGAATCCCAAGGCGTCCCCACGCCCGCTGAGAAACATAGTCCCTCCAGCGTGTCCTGGGTCTTCCTCTGGGTCTCCCCTCGATGGGACGTGTCCAGAACACCTCACCAGGGAGGCGTCCAGGAGGCATCCTAACCAGATGCCCGAGCCACCTCAACTGGCTCCTCTCGATGTGGAGAAGCAGTGGCTCTACTCCGAGTCCCTCCCGGATGACTGAGCTTCTCACCCTATCTCTAAGGGAGAGTCCAGCCACCCTGCGGAGAAAACTCATTTCAGCCGCTTGTATCAGAGATCTCGTTCTTTCGGTCACAACCCAAAGCTCATGACCATAGATGAGGGTAGGAACGTAGATCGATTGGTAAATTGAGAGCTTTGCCTTTTGACTCGACTCTCTCTTCACCACGACACTGCTGACACTGTACCTATCTACCTATCGATCTCACTCTCCATTTGTGAACAAGATCCCAAGATACTTAAACTCCTCCACTTGGGGCAGGACCTCCTCCCGACCCGGAGAGGGCACTCTACCCTTTTCCGGCTCAAGACCATGGCCTTGGATTTGGAGGAACTGATCCTATCTGAATTATGAGTGTTTGGTATTAAAATGTTTCCTGACTAACTTTATCAATTTTTATGTTAAGAGTTAATGCTTTTTGCAACACACACGATCCCTGGAGTAAATATTTTAGTGTAGTGTCAAGAAACTATTTGCAATTAGGTTTGATCAGGCACAAGAGTTATGTGAAAAACTAAGCTCGTTTTCTTCACATGACCTTGTAGCTTTCTTGGTAAGAGATGAAACAGTAAGCCTTTAGCGGTGCCTAGCACCACTCTGAAAAACAAGTTTGAGTGAAGTCATCACACGTACGCACACACACATACACCCCACAAGGTATAAAACGGTTACAGCGCACTTATGGTACAGTCACACCAAGCAGCGTTTTCAACCTCCAAAAAGCTCCTCACGCACGCAAGTGGACGCGCTACCCAGTGTTGTCCAAACTTGTAGTGTTGCGGCGGCTTCGTGGCTGTGGCGGCGGGGTGTGGGAGGAGCTTACCGGTATACAGAGTCCTGCGCACAGAGTCACTGCACTCCGCCAGGCGAGGAGCCTTTTATTTCCGTCTCTGTCGAGCAGACTTGACTGGTCGTGAAGGAATTGTCGCGAACACACAGCTACAATGAGTTTCTCTTCCATAGTCCACGAGCTCGCGGGTCTTTTCTTTTTTTTTCCGACAAACAATACGTCACATAGTGCGCGCGCACCCTCGTTTCCGCGTCACATAGGGACTCTCCCACTGCCCCCTCTCTTCTCCCCCCGACTCTCCCTGATTGGTTGACACACCAACCAATCAGGTGGAGTTGAGCGGCGTTTGAAAGTTTGAACCGCGAAATCTTCAGCATGGTGAAGGCTCGGTTTGGAGGTGGAAGCCGGTTCACGTGCACGAAAAAACGCTCCTCAGCACGCTCAACACGCACGCGACCTGACGCCAGACGCCAGGAGGTGCCTGGAAGTGCGTCCACCATTGACTTTACATGTAAACTGGACGCTTTGGAGGTAAAAACGCTGCTTGGTGTGACCACACCATTAGAGTCTTTGACGTCTGTCCGCGAGTCTTTGGCCCAGACGTCCAGTCGAGCATTGATGACCATATCTCCCGCCGAACTGTATGTGACTTCCCGGTTCAGTGTCAAGGTGAGAGATTGTAATTTGTTACACGTCAATGCCTAAGTATGTATATTTAAGTTTTACTGTGGCGAGATTAAACAGACACTTTGATCTTAGCAGGAAAACTGTTTGTGTTTGACTTGTATGTTTATTGTACATCTGAAGTGACTTGTACAACTGTATGTTTTTACTTTTTTCCTTTTTCTGTCACAGACTTCTTTAATAAATGACAGATCATTATTTTTAATTAAGTCTGTGGTGTGAGTTTTTTCCTAAACAATTGTGTGCCTATCCTTCACGAACTTGACAAATGATTTAAAATATAATAAAACAAACATTTGGGTTGATTTGAAATATCATAAAACATCATCCCAGCCGCATCACACTCGGCTGCAAACCGCTCCAGTGAAAGCTGTAGATCATGACTTGATGAAGCCAATATGACCACATCATCCGCCAAAAACAGAGAAGCGATTCTAAGGCCACCAAAGCGGATCCCCTCAACACCTTGGCTGTGCCTAGAAATTCTGTCCATGAAAGTTATGAACATAATCGGTGACAAAGGGCAACCTTGGCGGAGTCCAACTCTCACTGGGAATGAGCCGGACTTGCTGCCTGCAATGCGGACCAAGCTCTGACACCGGTCGTACAGGGACCTAACAGCCCGTATAAAAGGGCATGGTACCCCATACTCCCAGAGTACCCCCCACACGGTTCCCTGAGGGACGCAGTTGAACGCCTTCTCCAAGTCCACAAAGCACATGTAGACTGGTTGGGCAAACTCCCACGCACCCTCCAGGACCCTGCTGAGGGTGTAGAGCTGGTCTAGTGTTCCACGACCAGGACGAAAACCACACCGCTCCTCCTGAATCCAAGGTTCGACTATCCGACGGACCCTCCTCTCCAGAAAATATATTTACATTGTTAATATGTAAGTTATAATTGATGTGCTCCAAGCGATTTTTTTTCTTTTTCTGTCCAATAAACTTATTTGAAACAATTATATCACAGTCACTTTCAGGTGAGACCTGGTCAATCTCAAGAGATGATGGAATTGCACCAGTTGTAGACAAAAACAGAGGATCTCAGAAATAAAATATAACCTATTTATTTAAATAGCAAATCAACAGGCCGACGTGGCAGCAAACCTTTACAAGAAAGCAATACAGTACTAAGTGCGAGGAATACACAAAAGGATATGGACAACATGTGATGAGCTACTGGTGGTGACTGGAAACTAGTAAACTGAGGGAGGAACGTGGTGACACCTGGACAGATTGTAATTGGCTAATTAGGAACAGATGAGGGTAGCAGACTGACTGAAACAAACACTGAGGAAGCTGATGGAGGGTAAATGGAAAATGGCACAAGAAACTCTGGGAAACAAGAGCTAAACAGAATACTAAATACAGTAATCCCTAAGAAATACTAAAAAACAAAAGATCTACACTGAGAAGGAGAAACACAACAAAAGACAAAATATAAAACATGAAGGAAATAATATTATTATGAACTAAAGAACTAAATAAAATCAAAGGCAGCACGAATACGACATGAGCAAGATGGCACACCATTACAAGCTCAAAACTTCACAAAGAAGTCAAAATTAGCAGAAAACAAGTTTGAGAATGGATGTCGCACTCTTCAGTTAGAGAAGACTTTATCACAGCTTTAAACTTCCCCCCCAAAAAATCAAAAGCATTAAGCTTAAGTTTGGTCTGAAGATTGTTCTATGACAAAGATGCAGAGAAGGAAATCAATTCTCTACCAAGTTCAGAAATGTTTAAAGAACTTTTAACAGTAGCCAACAACTTATAACATGTCTTTAAAAGTGGACAAAAGAACACACAAAAAAGAGTATATACCTGTAGATTATCTATTATTCAAGGATTCAAGGAAGTTTTGTTGTCATACCAGCTCACATTTGCATGTTTGCAGAACAAAATTCGGACTCAGGTCCCAGATCAAGAAGCCAAACAATTAACAAATAAA
>JBBPBX010038546.1:18564-30341 GCA_038048925.1 Garcialebias charrua
ATAGATAGATAGATAGATAGATAGATAGATAGACAGACAGACAGACAGACAGACAGACAGACAGACAGACAGACAGATAGACAGATAGATAGATAGATAGATAGATAGATAGATAGATAGATAGATAGATAGATAGATAGATAGATAGATAGATAGATAGATAGATAGATAGATAGATAGATAGATAGATAGATAGATAGATAGATAGATAGATAGATAGATAGATAGATAGATAGATAGATAGATAGATAGATAGATAGATAGATAGATAGATAGATAGATAGATGAACATATAAAACAAAATGTATCTTTTGTTGGGTTTTATTCTTACTGCAGACTGGGAGAGTTGCAGACTGGGAGAGTTGCAGACTGGGAGAGTGACCGTACAAATTGTGGTTGAGAATAAAAGGCGTCAGCTGGGTGTGGGGGTAGTAGTATAAAGACAGGATGAGCAGAAGAGCCAGGACACACTTATCGCCTTGCAATTTAATCACTGTATACCCAGTCAAGTATTGACACTTGTCCTGTGGAAGCTATTAAAGTTGCTTTCCAAGGTTAAATGAAATTGCAGTTTATCAGGGCAGCATTGAGAAAATAAGGGAATCTGTTCATGTCTGCTGATTAATGTGGAGCGTGATCAACACAAGGTGTTCATTAAGCTATACATCACCAGGGTAATTTAACATGTCATAGTGCCTGCTGTTGCTCCCCCCCTTCCACATTCACTCGTTTTGCACATTCAGTTTGTTCTGTGTATTTGTGTAAAGATTTGTCCGTTGAAGTCCTCACATTTTTGGACATGTCTGAGCTGGTGGCACTGCAGAATCAAACATCACGATGCTGACTGCACATTTCCCAGAAACCTGAATGAAATCTTTCATTATGGAGGACAAAACATAAACAGCAGGTTTTATTGGTTCATGTTGTCAGTCTTTATTCAAAATCATAATCATAATATTTAGATTCATCCCAAGTGATCATTATCTGGTTTTGTCCGTGATGCTCGCCATTAATCTCACCACTGTCCTGATTTTGTTAAATTGTCCAAAGGCTGATAAACATTTGTAGAGGTTTGCTAATAAGGCCTGAGACCTAGAGCAGTGGCTTTCTTTTTTCTGCCCCCCCCCCCCATGTTTTGTTTACTTAGTTGATTTAATTGATAGTACTTGAGGGACAAGCGTGAGTCGGACATGAATCATGGAGGACATGGCTACTGGTGAGGAGTTGAAAGTCGCCTGTAATTAAGTTGGGCACTAGAGATCAATTGTTTGCAGAATGATTTGGTCGGGGCTAATTGACACTAATTGTTTAATCAGATTTTTTTTCTCATCCTCCACAGTCGAGCAAGCTTCTTCTCGTAGCACTTCAACCTGAGGTGCAAAGAATGCTCTTGACATGAGCTGCTGAGGAGGGCAGGAGGACGTTTAAAAATCAAATGCAAATTATTACAACGTATTTAGGAACGCACAAAAATACCAAGATTAAACACAACTAAATGCAAAGTCGTTGATCTTAAAATAATGGCAAATAATAGTTTATTTTTTAATATATCTAATTGTTTATGAGATCATTAAATGAAACTGTTGTTAGAGTTAGGTGATTTATTAAACTGAATTTAAACTTTTACAGAATCTATAAATGAAAACACAACTCCATTAATGCTTATATTGCACGGGTTTAAATTTAAATTTGAAGCAAGTCCATAAGCAATAATTTTACATAATCAGTACTTTACAAATGTTTTACATCATTCCTCACATTTGAATACTTCCAAGGAGCCAGACGATCTTGTAATTGGAATTTCTTGTAAAATGGTCTTGATCAGCAGTTTTCAGGCCTTCAGAAGAGTTTTCGTTTTTTTATTTATTTTATCTTTTACTTTGGCTGCTTTTTGAATAATTTTCTATTTTGAACTATTTCCTGATCATTTGATTGTTGAGGAAAGATGCGCTGCGCTCAGAGTATGTGTGTCATCAACAACTCTCAGCAACCATGGCTCCAAATTTTATCATAACTTCTGTATAAGTGACTGAGTTATAGTGATTTTATGTTGAATTATTATAATATCAATATCGCTATAAATTTATTAGCTTCTTTCAGGACACTCAAGTTCAATACAGTATATGCAAGGAGAAGATTAGTTTTAGAGGAAAAGAGAAAATGGGGGTTGGAGCAGGTGAGAGGCGTTCAAGGTGTGCAAAAGTGCATGGTTTAAATAAATAAATAAATAAATGTCACATTTTTGTCATCTGTGTATGTTTCCCATACTTGACAGACGAAATTGGCCTCTGCATTTAACCCAACCACCACCAGGTGGTGCAGTGAGCAGCCGTAGTCAGCTCCCGGGGAGCTGGGGAAAATAGATGTGCACTCATAGACACCCCAAGGTCTAATGGCCGTGGTGGCAGCCATGTTGAATTAGGTTGATTTGAGTAAATGGTAAATGTACTATAGCGCCTTTCTATCTTATCAAGATACTTAAAGTACTTTTTACTACAATCTGTGCCTCATTTACCTATTCATACAGCACTCTATTAGATTAATCAGTGCTTTATCACATTCATACACTGATGGGACACACATTGGAGGCAATGAGGGGTTCAGTGTTTTGCCTATGGACATCATCAGCATGTGACTGCTGGTGGAATTGAACCCCCAACTCTCACAGTTGGAGGACGACCACTGCTCTAACCACTCAGCCAGTGCTTCCCATAGTTAACATTAGTGTTCAGTAGATGTACACACAAAGAATACTTTCAATGAACTCTATGTTTGGGTTCACCAAATACCCCCCCCCCACCCACACACACACACACACACACACACACACATGCAGACAAGGGCAAAAACATCATCACCCTTTTATTTGACTTTGTTGACAAGCATCAATAAATATCAAGCGTTCTTTCAGTGCATAAAGACTTGACCTTTTGTTGTTGTTGTTGTTGATGTGGTGCTCTCCAATTTATTTGCAGCTACTTTATATATGATTATTTTTTATTTTCTGGCAAACCAAATTCATTATGTTGTCATTAACAATAAAATCACATTCTTTAAATGTAAATTTGTTTAATTTTACATTGACTTGTTAACTTTATACTTGAGTTTCACTGACAAATAATTCAAATCACTGTTAATTTTCCTGCCACATTTGTCGGCTCTTAATGAAAACACAATAATAATATTAATAATAAAAACGTGAAAACAAATAATTACGTTGGCAAAACAACTTTTGGCAGAGCTTCGTCACAAGCGCTCGTTTGAGTGAAGACAGACATTATGAGTGGAAGCTGCAGCAGCACGTGAGGAGCTGCTTCGCTAAGATTAAACGACGAAGCGGAGCAGATAATTAGAGACAAGTCTTCCTTCTCTATCTGATTAAACCCAGCAAGTCGCAGCGTAACGAGCTGCTGATGGGTGGAGCTGAACACATGAACATGAGATCTAACATCATTACATTAAACGGCAATTAGACCTGTAGCTTTTTTAATTAACACAAACTATGATGGGGAATTAATGATGATGATTACTCAAAGGCCAGGAGAAGAAAAGATTAAATATTGGTGGTCATGCTGGAAACCGTGGTTAAAGGGCTGGACTGGTCTGAGAGGGTGACACAGTGTCAAGATTAACAATTAAACTTCAGGTATAGACAAAAATAAGTTCAACTCAATTCAATTCATTTTATTTATGTAATCTCAGGGCACTGAACATTCATATATTTATATATAAATAATTTAATCTGAGGAGCAGACTGCTTTGAGTCTAACTTCATCACATCATGTGCGGACACAACAATCTCACTCTCAACGTGGAGAAGACAAAGGAGATTGTTGTGGACTTCAGGAAGAGGGATGCACAACATGCCCCTCTGACCATCAACAGCACCGCAGTGGAGAGAGTGGACAGCATCAAGTTCCTGGGAGTGCACGTCTCAAAGGACCTGTCCTGGAGCAGGAACACTGCAGCACTGGCCAAGAAGGCTCACCAGCGTCTCTACTTTCTCCGCAAGCTGAAAAGGGCTGGAGCTTCAACCCCCATCATGTGCACCTTCTACAGAGGTGCCATAGAAAGTGTCCTGACCAGCTGCATCACGGTGTGGTTTGGTGCATGTACTGCATCCTGCCGCAAGAGCCTCCAGCGCATCGTGAGAGCAGCTGAGAAGATCGTCGGCACCTCCTTCCCCTCACTGCAGGACTTACACAGCAAACGCCTCACTCGGAAAGCCCTCTGCATGGCAGGTGATCCCACACACCCACTACACAGCTGCTTCAGACTGCTGCCATCAGGGAGGAGACTGAGGAGTCTCCAGGCTCGAACCAGCAGACTGAGAGACAGCTCTGTTCATCAGGCAGTCAGAATGCTAAACACTCTGCCTGCTCTGCCTCCCCTCCCATTTGAACTGCCTTAACACAAAAAACTTTCTCACACATTACCACACAACACAAAGATTTTAACACTGGACTCTGTGTCATCAAACGGGTTATTCACTAAACTCTCGGTCATGTGCTCATTCAGTTTGCACTACTTCTCATATTTGCACTAATGTTTGTATTACATCACTGCCTATAGTCATACTACTGGTTACATTCAATGTTTACATTTATTAATACTGTTTACATTTATTACTACTGCTTACATTTATTACTACTGTTTACATTTCCACTACTTTTATATCTACACCACTGCTGATACATATACAGTATTCTCTGACCAGCCTTATTTAAGGATGCCCAATGTGCCTTACTGCATATGCCACTTTTGCCTCTATAACAACATCAACTACCTCATTCATTCAACCTTTATTTAGTCAGGTAAATCTTTTGAACCTCATGGGCTCATTTACGAAAGCGACCTGCTAAAACTAAAGAACAATGAACAGCAGTGATAGAATTTCATTAAACAATAAACAAACAAACAATAAACAATAGAAAACAAAAAGAGAGAAAAAAACAAAAGATTTTTTTTTTCTTTTTTTAACAAAGTATCAAAAAACTAGCAAAACATTATAAGGTAGACGTATAAAATCAAAGACAGGAACAAATCTGCATTGGTTTTTGCCAGGATTCCAACAGATTCTGAAAACCATTTAGAGAAGTCAAGGTCGAGAGCTTCAGATCTTTTTGTAAGATATTCCATGAAGCAGGAGCAGAGTAGGAGAAGGCCCTTTTTCCAAGTTCAGTCCTCACTGACGGAACACTGCAGGTAATCATGTCCTGAGAGCGCACGCTGTAGCTGCACTCACGCAAAGACATGTAGGAGGAGATGTATGAGGGCAGCAGACCAAGAAGTGATTTAAAGATGAAAATGTACCAGTGGAAGAGTCTGCGTGAGGTTAATGATGTCCAGTTAACAGTGAATACAGGGTGCAGTGGTGGGTACGATAATCACAACCTCATACATATCCTGTGTACATTAACTCATATGCTGCTTTGCCACTTTGCAAATGTCAATGCTAGAACCTTTAGTTTATTTTATAGTTGTACTTTTTATACTTTTTTTATACTAGTATGCAAAAACTCAGGACAGTATTATGTTCATTAAATGTTTAGTGTTTTAGTTTTAGTTTTAGAGTTGGTGTAAATTTTCATACTCTTATACCACTATGCAAAAACTCAGGATAGTGTTACAGTTTTACTATTTTATGCTTATGTCTATTATTATATGTTTCAGTGTTTCAATGTTTAGATGTTTACTGTTGCACCGAGGGACTGAGAGAAACGCAATTTCGGTCCTGTGTATGTCCTGTACATATTGTAGTTCTGACAATAAAGTTGACTTTGACTTTGAATATATCAAACCTGAAACCACTACTCCAGTACTCCAGTACATAGTGTTAGTGTGGTGATATAGGTTTCAATTAGTACATTGAACAGTTCTGCCCCTCCTATCTCACTGATCTGCTGCAGCCATATATCCCACAGCGACCTCTGAGGTCAGCAGACCAGATGCTTTATTGGTTCCAGGCACTCGTTTTAAACTCAGAGGTGACAGAACCTTCTCTGTTGCAGGAATGAGTTCCCACTACATGTCAGGCAGGCTCCCTCTCTCACTGTTTTGGCCCTCATGCACGAAAATGTTCTTAT
The DNA here is from genome assembly GCA_038048925.1 of Garcialebias charrua. NCBI lineage: Eukaryota > Metazoa > Chordata > Actinopteri > Cyprinodontiformes > Rivulidae > Garcialebias > Garcialebias charrua. Next base: position 24,651 of record JBBPBX010038546.1, read on the forward strand.
TCTTATCCTATATGTCTCCTACTTTTGTTCGTACGAAGCGTTCGTACGAACATGCCACGTCAGAACCAACAAAGTCTTCTATCCACAGGAAAAGCGTGTAAACGGGCTGCTTAAAGGTGATGAATTCCACCTGTTCTACTCACCTGCGCGTGCTCGCGTGAGGGTAATTTACATAATTCCCACCCCTCATAACACCATATAAGGCCACGCTTCCTGCCTTCTGACAGCAGGAAGTGTCCATTCATTCAAACTCATGAAGTAAAAGGAGAACTTCACGCGTTCGGAGATCTGCTCTCAGTGGCGCTGTGGCGACCCCCCACCCCCCCGCAGGTGTCGGATGGTCAAATATCTTTAATTTTAGTGTACTGTGTTACATTATAGTTTCACTTATTCAGAAGAGCTGTGGCGCACCGCTACCCCCCACCCCCCACCCCCCGCAAGTGTCGGATGTGTTTTTGAACAGAAGCATTTTAAAATGTCTCGAAACTACAGTTAACTTCATATTAATATTGTAGTGCATATGCTGTGTGTCCCGTGGGTCGTACAGTATCAGAAATCAAGAATAAATGGTTTGATCTGAAAATGGCTTCAAACAAACGTCTCGCCGCAGCACGGACAGGAGGTGGTCAGTCTGCGAGATGGATGAGCAGACTGACTGCAAGACGCGCGATGATCCACACTCAGAACACAGATGACAGTGCGCCCGCAGTCAACAGGCAGCTTAAATAAAAAATGACATGAAACGACTGAATAAGCTGGTTTCGCTTTTTCTCTGCGGTGCTGTGTGTGTGTGTGTGTGTGTGTGTGTGTGTGTGTGTGTGTGTGTCGACAGTGGCGCGCATGGTTGCGCGAGGCGCGTTGCGTGGCACAGGTGGTCGACATGAGTGGCGGGGGGGGGCGCGTGGCGTGGTTGCGTGGGGCGCGTTGCGTGGCACAGGTGGTCGACATGAGTGGCGCGGGGGGTCACGCGCGGGTGGCGCAGGGTGGTGGACGTGGGGGGGGGGGGTTGAAGCCGCTTTAATTAAACCAATGTGGTTGCATTTAATTGTTTTTAAACTCTAAATATTTTCTAAATAACGAAATATGAAGTTATTCGTGGAGAAGATCCGTCTGGATGACAGCAGACTGACGCTCCTAAAATATACGACAGGTCTGGACCACTCGTAGATTTTGTTCGTATCTGAATAAATTCGTAGGATACGAAAACAGTGTTGGATGCCACAAATGATCCTTAATCACTCGTACGCACAGGATAAGCACATATCTGTGCGTACGAACGGTTTGTGCATGAGGCCCACTGTTTTTAAGTCTAGTTTAAAAACACACTTTTATTCCCTGGCTTTTGACACTGTGTGAATTGATTTGAACTGCTCTGTATTCTGTAATGTTAGTCATTTAGTTCTTTTCTTTACCTATTTAGATCTATGTATTTTATCCTGTGTCTTTTGTTTGTCTTGTTTTTGCTGTAGCACTATGATTGGCCTTGCTGCTGTTTGCAGTGCTTTCTAAATAAAGTGATGTGGTATGGTAGTAAACAGTTCCAATAAAGCATTAATTTGAACAGGATGCTGCTGGTTTCTTTAGTTGTTGGAGCAGAATCCACGTGGTATTCAGAGAGTAGTTTTCTTTAAAGTGCATCAGACATGTTTATTTTAACTACAAATATCCAACAGCACACGTCTCGCACAGATAACTTTGCAGCCCTTGAGGTGCAGTTCTTGTACAAAACCTCACGTGGCATTGAAATTCAAAACTCCTGAACAGGGAACAAAAGAAGGATGGTCTTTGTTGGCTCACTCGCTGTCAGTACGGTGACAGCTTCTGCTGCTAAAAGCGCTGCCGGAACAAACCAGAGGGTTTCCATGGAGTTGGATCAGCGCTGCTGCTTTCATCTTTGCAGCACAGAGAGGTTTGTTGATGTGCAACTACTGGCTAAGTGAGTGATGTCTTCATGGTGAGTGCTATCTTTTAGTTGCATTGCACGTTTTTTTGGACCCACTTGAAAGACAAGAGTTTGGAACACATCTGTTAACCCCAATTTGAAATCAAAATGTATCGACGTGTTCCACAATGCAAGATGAGGAGGTGTCATATTCTCCCCACTCAGTTATGACTCAGAAGAGGTTTGTGTTAACCAGATTCAAACCAAAATGTTTTTTCTGTTGTAAAATAAGACTTAAAAATGGTTTTGAAAGAGGTAGAGTTAAGACCTGCATGTGGGAGGAGCTGCAGGTTTTTGGAAGAGCTCTAATCAACACAACACCCGCCTCAAAGACGTTTTCCTGTGGTCCAACACATCTGCTTTAATCAAACAACTGGGAGCTTGAGATGAAGCTGTGCAGAAGCCGGATCTGTTAGTGTCAGGTGTGTGGAATCAGAGCCTCTTCTGAAGCATGGAGGGATGGGGTTCCCACATCCACTGCTCCATACGAACAGAGGCCTCAGCAGAATTTATAAAGTGCATGTTAAGTTTTTAAGTGTCTGGACTTTTAATTTCCTGTCGCAGAGGGAAAAGAAGGATTTAGAAATATCCTCTATCTATTTGTGTATGTTGTGAGTGTGACAACTTGAAAAATGCATGAAGTACAACAAACTTTCATTTTGGTGAGTGGCTACATCTTGGCAAAATAAAGGTCCTTTCAAAAATTGTGTTGTCAAGTCAAATCCAATATTGCTGCCACCAATTACATATACAGGTAGTCCCCGACTTACGAACGAGTTCCGTTCCTATGCCCGTTCGTAACTCGGATTTCGACGTAAGTCGAAAAACACATACACACTGGCTGCCCCATATACACGTACATGTACTGTACAGTTACCAAGTGCTTAACCTATCCTAACACAATAACCTACTTTTTTTTTTTTTTCCGGCTTTTTCCCTGCGTTAGGGGTCACCACAGCGATCTAGTCGCACGAAGATTTGGCAGTTGTTGTTTTTTACGCCAGATGTCCTTCCTGACACAACCACAGACCACCGAGCAACCACAGCCCTCTGTGTGGAGCAGAGAGCTGATATCTAGGGTTCCCGGGGGAGCAGATGGTGTGGGTTAAGGGCCTTGCTCAAGGGCCCAGAGTGGGGCAGATGAGGGTGGAGACAAGTGTGACCGCTTCACTTATCCCACCCACATCTTTGATGTTGTCGGTACCGGGGCTTGAACCGGTGACCTTCCGATCACAAGCTCACCTTCTTAACCTCTGCGCCACCACTCCCACAACACAATAGGTAATTATGTAGGGTAACACAATACCCTACATAATTATCAAAAAACACATACAGTACATTTGGAGCCATAATGAAGGAAAAAAAGAGTTAATTTCTTACTGGGAGCTGGTCAATTCTTCCTCCGTTTGTTAGCATGTTAGCTCGTGCACCTCCGAGCTCTGCAGCTTCACGCGGTCCACAGCATTTACAGCAAGGTCTGTTAGCATGTTAGCTCGTTGCTCAGCTGCCTCTCTGCCTCGTAAACCTCCGCTCCAAAACAATAAGGTCTCCTGTCTCCTGCACTTTTCCATGTGCGGTCCAGTGGTCCAGAGTTTTACAGTAAGGTCTGTTAGCATTTTAGCCCCTCCTAAACTCCTCTGCTCCGGTCAGCCTGTCCAAACAATGAGAGGTCTCCTGTAAGTTTCCACTGACTGCGTCAGCTACTCTCATTACAAGCTACAAACATTCACTACTGAAATCCTTCTGCAGCAGCAGGGGACATGGACGCACTGCTTGCTTAGTTTGCAGACGATGCTTTGCTACTCATCTGAGGAGCGTTTCAGTTCAAATCAAAAAGTGAAAAGTAACAAACTTTTAAACTGCTGAGGGCTGCCCCTTTTATGCAAGAACTTTTTTTTCCTCCTGCACACTGATCGGAGCAGCAGCATCTCGTGTCTCTCGTCCACAACTTTCCTCTCCCTGCTTGGCTACTTTGTCTTTGTCTGCAGTTTTTCAGTGCTCGCTCGAACGCAAATTGAAGATGGATCTGGTTTCATGGGCTATCAACTCTATTGATAAGTCTAAAAAAGCTAAGTCTGGTCCTCTGGACATTCACAAAACAAAACAAAACAAAAAATTGTAGAAATGTTATGTCTTTCGTCTGAAAGACTTCCTCAGTCTGAGCTGCTGTATTCAGCTCAGTCTTATAAATAGCACCCCCTCACAGTGGATCAACCAATTGGCTGATGACAACTGAAACCAGCTGCTCACATGATCAAGGAGGACCATCAGCCTAACGATGGATCGTTAGCACCCTGATGGTTGTTTGCTATTCACAGAGGGCTGAGTGATACTAGCAATAACAGCATTGTAAGAGGGGGACAGTTGAACCCGGAGGCCTCCACCTCTGTTTAATGATGGACGGTTTCTTTTCACAAAGATGGCCTCCTTTACTCCTCTCTCAAACCATCGTTCCTCTCTATCAAGGATGTGAACATCTTCATCCCTGAAAGAGTGACCGCTGGCCTGGAGATGAGTGTAGACCGCAGAGTCCTGACCTGATGATGTTGATCTTCTGTGCTGGGCCATCCTTTTGGCCAGTGTTGTTTAGTTTCCCCGATATAAAACTGGGGAAACTAAACAGCCATGCATCAGGGTCTATTGATAAGATTTTTTCTACAAAAGGATCAGGTCCGGGGGAACCTGCTTGCCCATCGCAGACGCATCCAGCCGGATACAGGTTGTCCCCGACTTACGACGACATCGACTTATGAGGTTCCGACTTTACGAGATTATCATAATTAATAAAAATATGGGGAAAAAAATTGTGTTTAAATGTTCTTGATTTCATGTTTACAGCACTTTGTTGCAGCTGTGGTTGTTTTAAATGGCTTTTTAAATAAATTATTATTATTATTATTATTATTATTATTTTATTTTTTATATTTTTTACATTTTCTGGGCACTAGTGGCCTTTATTGGAGAGGGCGAAACGGTGGAGAGGGGGGGAGACACCACAGAAAGGAGCTTGTCGGGTCCGGGACGTGAACCTGCAAGCCTGTGGAGAGTCGAAAGCCCCAAGCATATGTGCCGCCCGCTTATCTCACTGCGCCACAGCGGCGGCACTTATTATTATTATTTTTAACCTGAATTACGCAACTTCCGGTTTTCCAGACAGTTTCCGGGTTGCAATGTTTTTAGCTCTGTTAGCTCAGCCATACCGTGTTCGTTCAGTGGTTGCTTCGCATGGACAAATTACCTCTAGCTGAACGGGGGGGTTCATGGTTTGATGGATATACGAAGTAGAAAGACGCTGTGGAACACCTGAATCATTAGACTGCTTAATATGACCGGACAGCCACCACCTAACATGCTAACGTTAGCTCCACCGGAGACTTTTACCTCAGGCCTGGACAGCCTGCTATGGATTCAGAGGTTTCTCTGCATGGACACAGGCACTTCAGATGAACGGCGGTTTCGCTGAGAGACAGATAGACGAAGGACAAAGACGTTGTGAAACGCGTGAAGCAGCAGACAGCGAGATGTAGTGGAAATACCACGAGCTAACATGCTAATGCTAAAGCGGACCCGACTGGCTGCTGCAGCCGGGAGCTCACATCGATGTCTGCCTGGCAGCCTCAAATTTTGGATGAAGACTGAGGTAACATTTTAAAACGTGGATAAACAGTGGTGCAGCCTTTTGGAGGGACGGACACCGAGCTAATGGGGCTAAAATGCTGACGCTACCCCCACCGGAGACACGGACTGAC
>JBBPBX010038547.1:0-16352 GCA_038048925.1 Garcialebias charrua
CTGGCAACACTGTTTAAATCACAGATTACCGGCATGGCTTCTGATGACTGCTGAGTTTTTAGCCACAGAAGCAGTTTTAATGTAAATACAGTAATTGTACAAAATTAAATTGATTTTCTCCAGAAAACTATAACCTGATAATCCTGATGCATGCTCAATAATCCAGGTAGAAAATCTAACAAAGTTCGGTCTGGTCCTCTGGACAGGACCAGACTGTTTTGTTTTTTGAATGTCCAGAGGACCAGATATAACCTGATAACCTTCAGATGCACGTGAAGTCGGGTTAGCAACCGGAAGTAGCAGTTTCTCACATGCTTTACTGGTTTTGCACGTGAAGTCGGGTTAGCAACCGGAAGTAGCAGTTTCTCACATGCTTTACTGGTTTTCAGCTTCTCCCAGCGGCTGGCTGAGCCCGGAACTGCTCCGATCTGGGCCGTCGAACAGAACATTCTCCCCGCAGCTCGGAACCAAACCATGTTCTCCTGGACACGTCACAACTGCCGCAGTTCCACACGTCAAACAGGAGCCAAAATATGGTGCTTCTTTTTTCTTTTTCTTTTTCTTCTTCTTTAGGTTTTAACGGCAGCTTGCATCCTTTTTTGTTACACTACTGCCACCTATTGGCTTCTATCATCTTTTCCTCAAATTCTCATAAATACTGTATTCAGTTTTTAAAAAACGAAAAATCTTCTTTTTCCCCTCACTTATCGATCATATTCTCAAAGTTCAATTCTCTACTAAAACCTAATTCTACTTTTAATATTCTTCTTTGAGTTGCATATTTTTTACAACTAATCAAAACATGTTCCATCGTTTCTATAGTATCACACAAAAACCAGTAAGATGTTTCCCATCTTAAAAAGTGTTCCATTTAATAAACTGTGACCGGTTCTTATTCTATTTTATAATTATCTCCCTCTAACCCTTACTACATCAACTTTATTTTGTATCCTATATAAATAACTTCCATTTATTTCATTATCCCATCTAATTTTCCATATCTTCTTGCTTTCTCTCCAAACTATACTTTTGCCTTCAGATTTAGATAACTTCACATGTATATCAATATCTTCTTAGCTTCCTTAGCCAATCTATCTGCTCTTTCATTTCCCATAATTCCTACGTGAGCTGGAGTCCAGAATAATACCACATTTTTATTTTGTTCACATATTCTCTGATCTCATATAATATATTTTGATGATTATTTGTCCCTTTTCAATACTCACCAATGCAGATAGTGAATCACTACATACTATAGACCCCTTTCACGAATTGCGCAATACCGGAAGTGCCGCCATTTTGGAGATACTCGCGGTGTAAACACATAGTAGTTGAAGTCGGAGCTCCAGTTTTATTTCTGATTGTGACCATGTTGTCTGGAAAACAAACCTCTGTAAAGAAGACAGAAGCTGCAAGAGAGTATGTGGACCAGCTTCAGCCTGCAGCGAACGTTATTTGGATAAGTCAGAGTCAGAGAGTCTTTTGTCATTTGCACCGCATGTGGTACATGTGATGAAAACGAGATTATGTACACGGGGTCCCAGTTACATCCAACAACAAATGCAAGAGAAAAACAGTAATAACATCTAGAACTAACTAAGAAAAACATCAACTAGTAATACACTAAGCCTAATATAGTTGAAATAAACAGCAGCACGAACATGAGTTTGTATGAGCAGATGGTCACAGATGAACACAGATGAACACAGCAACAAGAAAACAGATCAGCATCAGTATGATGTGATATTTTGCAGTGTTTATTTTTTATTTTATTTTTATTTATTCATGAGTCTAACAGCCTCAGGGTAGAAGCTGTTCCTCAGTCTAGTGGTTCTACACTTGATGCTCCTCAACCTCCGTCCTGAGGGGAGTGGGGCAAAGAGTGAGTGTGCTGGATGAGTGAGGTCTTTCATGATGCAGGTGGCTCTTTTCCTGCATCTGGAGGTGTAAATGTCTGTGATTGTGGGGAGACTGACTCCAACAGACTTCTGTGCAGCCTTCACCACTCTCTGCAGAGCTTTCCTCTCTTCAACTGTGCAGCCTCCATGCCACACGTTGATGCTGGAGCACAGGACGCTCTCCACTGCACACCTGTAGAACGAGGTGAGAACTGGGCTGCTCAGACCAGCACGTCTCAGCCGTCTGAGGAAGTAGAGTCTCTGATGACCTTTCTTGATCAGGCTGGTGGTGTTGTTGCTCCAGCTGAGGTTATCATTCATGTGTACACCCAAGTATTTGTAGCTGGAGACCACTTCCACTGCAGACCCACCTATTTTCAGTGGGGCATGGGTGTGTTTGTTCCTTCTGAAGTCCACAATCATCTCCTTTGTCTTCTTCACATTCATGTGAAGATTATTCTCTTTGCACCAGCTCTCCAGGTGTTCCACCTCCTGTCTGTAGCTGGACTCATCATTGTTTGTGATGCATCCCACCACCGCTGTATCATCTGCAAACTTAACAATATGACAGCCTGGAAGTGTGGCTGTACAATCATATGTGAGCAGAGTGAACAGAAGGGGGCTCAGCACACATCCCTGAGGAGAGCCAGTGCTGAGGGTTATGGTGGAGGAGGAGAAGTTGTGGATCTTCACGGACTGTGGTCTGTCTGTTAAGAAGTCTAGTACCCAGTTACAAATAGAGGGGCTTAGTCCAAGTGTAGATAGTTTGTCTATCAGAGTTTGGGGGATCATGGTGTTGAAGGCAGATGTGAAGTCCACAAAGAGCAGACGCACGTATGAGTCCTTCTGATCCAGGTGGGTGAGAGCAGTGTGGACCACGGAAGAAATGGCGTCCTCTGTTGATCGGTTCTCACGGTATGCGTATTGATGAGGGTCCTCATTGATGTTGACGGTTGCCTTGATGTGGGACATGACCAGTTTCTCAAAACATTTAGCGACTATCGGGGTGAGGGCCACCGGTCTATAGTCATTCAGACCAGTCACTGTGGAGCTCTTTGGGACTGGGATGATGGTCGCGGTCTTCAGGCAGGTGGGAACTGACTCCAGTGCAAGTGAGGTGGTGAAGATGTCAGCCAGCACCTCACAGAGCTGGTCCGCACATTCCTTCAGAACTTTCCCTGGGATGTTGTCTGGTCCGGTTGCTTTATGAGGATTAATCTTTCTGAGACTGCCTCTCACTTCTGCTGCGGTCACTCTGAGATGCTCTTCATCTGGTGATGAGGTGAGTCTGGTGCTAGCTGGTCTGTTTGGATCATCAAAACGTGCATAAAACTTATTGAGGGCATCAGGCAGAGATGGGTCCCTGGGGCATTGTTTGTTCTTGCCTTTGTAATCTGTTATGCATTTAATACCCTTCCACATGCTCCGTGGGTCTTGTGAGGTGAACTGTCCCTCGATCCTCTGTGCATACGTGGCCTTGGCCTTCTTAATGCCATCCTTCAGTTCATTCCTGCTCTTTCTCAGCTCCACTTTATCTCCTGACTTGAATGCAGTGTCTCTGGCTGCTAGCAAGGCGTGAACTTCTTTATTTAACCAGGGTTTCCGGTTCGGGTAGGATTTCACATATTTTTTTATGGATACATTTTCAGAGCATGTACTGATGTAACCCAGGACTGAGGAAGCGTACAGTTCCATGTCCACTGAACTTCCATCAGTGGCTGCTTCTCTGAAAACAGACCAGTTTGTCCTCTCAAAACAGTCTCTCAACATGGGGGAACTATCTTGAGGCCAGATTGTTATTTCTCTTTGTTCCGGCTTGGAGCGCCTGAGTGGGGGGAGTTCTCTTGGTGCCAGGATCAGAGACTCGTGATCGGAAGCTCCGAGCGGTGGGCGTGTCTTCGCCGTGTATGCCCCCTTTACATTAGTGAAGACTTGGTCGAGCGTTTTATCTCCTCTCGTAGCTGTGAAGACGTTCTTATTGAAGGCTGGGAGGGAGACTTGAAGATCAACGTGATTGACGTCCCCGCAAACAATGAAAAGCCCCTCAGGATATTTACACTGCAGCGAGGTGAGTAAGTCATGAATTTCTCCCTGGGCGTCATTAGCATTAGCATCGGGTGCTATGTAAATAGCTGTTATTAAAATCACAGCATGGTCGCGCGGAAGGTAGTGCGGCCTACATCTTACTGTGATTAACTCGACGGCAGCTGAACAAAGCCTTTTAATCACGGAACAGTTCGTGCACCAATCTTTGTGTACGTAAATACAAACACCGCCACCTCGTGTTTTCCCCGTAGTCTCGGTGCACCGGTCCGTTCTGAAAAAGAGCCTATTATCCAGCTCGTACACAGAGTCTGGAGTGTCCTCAGAGATCCACGTTTCCGTAAGACAAAGCACGGAGCATCTTCTCATCTCCTCCGACGTGGTAAAATACAAATAATTGGCGGCCAAGACCCATACCGGCTCTCCAACATGTTGGAAGATGAGAAGACCTTACCAGCTGTGACCTACGCAGACATGTGAATTATTTGGTGTTTGGTGATTTATATTTAATTTTTAATTTGTGTGTGTACATATAAATATATTTTGGGTGTGTTTTTAAACACACACTAGCTATGTATTCTTATTGTAAATGTATGTGACTCATCACATCAATCTGAGGATTGAAGCAAATTTTGTCAAAATGATCTTAGATCCCTGTTTTGTAAGCTACATTTGATCCCTGGATCAACCAGATCTGTGCGGTTCCAGAGAGCAATGCCTTGATTTTCCTTCTTAATCCAGACTAAATGTCTGGATTTGTGTGTTTCAGTTCATCTTATAGAAGCTCTGTGCAGAAATACATTTTTTTAAATAAACGTGAAGTACAATGATGGCTGACAGTGTTATTCAAAATTTTCAACTCTTGTACAGTGTTTCAACACAAATTATATAAATACTGTAACAGCTTACACTCTATAAATCTAATTACAGTAAGAACTTTGAGGTGCATTCTGCAGACATTTATCTTTTAAGATAATAGTACGAATGGTTGTCTTTATATAGAGCTTTTTTACCTTACAACTACTTTGAGTTTGGCAGAATATTTTTTAGTCAATTCAAAAAGTGCACAAACAAAATGGTTAATGATACATAATGTCATTTATTCAGTTTAAAAGAGAGGTTTTCTAAATCGACGTGAGCTATACAGTATCAGCACCACTATGTGAAACATATGTTGTAATATGTAAGTTGTCTTGTTTGCTCACGTCAGTGTGATATCCATTAAAGAAAAAGCATAATTTTGAACCTACTCCAGAGAACAACTGCTGAACATTAGACAGTTCACTTCTGGAAGTTTTTCGCCAGTCTTCGAGAGCACGGAAAGTTTTCTGGAGTTAATAGTTGGAGGAGCAGCAGCTCTGTGGAGAGTGCGCAAGGGACGCAGGCGGGGGACGCGCGCCGGTGCGGATGTGAAGCTCCGCCAGCGAGGATTTAGAACAGCTCTCCCGGCGATTATCTAGCGAACCTCCGCTCTCTTCCCAACAAAATGGATGAACTGCTTCTCATCAACAAGACCGTCAAAAGATTCTCACGCTCGGCTGCTCTCTGATTCACTGAGACCTGGCTCAACGAGTTCATCCCGGACAGCGCGCTACATCTGCCCGGTTTTCATCTTCACAGAGCGGACCGCGTCACGGAGCTGTCGGGAAAGGCCAGAGGCGGTGGAATATGTTTCTATGTAAACGAAGGTTGGTGCTCAGATGTCTCAGTGCTGAACAAACACTGCAGCTCCAACTTAGAGACTCTGTTTATCAACTGTTTGGTTCATCTTATTCCAACCTACAGGCAGAAACTGAAAACTGTAAAGCCTGTAGTGAAAACTGTGAAAAAGTGGACCAGAGAAGCAAAACAAGACCTACAGGACTGCTTTGACTGCACTGACTGGAGAGGTTTTGAATTTGCTACGGACAACCTGGATGATGTGACTGACACTATCACATCCTACATTAGTTTTTGTGAAGATCTTTGTGTTCCAACAAAAACCTACCGCTCATTCGGCAATAACAAGCCATGGTTCACAAACAAGCTCAGCCAGCTTCGTCAGGCTAAAGCAGAGGCCTACAGGAGCCAGGGCAGAGCTCTGTACAAAAAGACCAGGAACGCATTGACCAGGGAGATCAGAGTGGCTAAAAAATGCTACTCTGAAAAGATGAGAAGTCAGCTCTCAGCCAACGACCCTGGTTCAGTGTGGCGAGGCCTCCAGCAGATCACAAACTACAGAAGACCATCCCCCACTGCAGAGGCTAACAAAGCCCTTGCTTCTATTGTAGATTTGATAAGAAGACATTCACACCTCCACAACCCACAGCAGCATCTAACATCACTCCTCCATCAACACCCCCTCTGTCTCTCACTCCCCCCACCACTCAAGTTGCACTCCAGATATGTGAAGCTGATGTGAGCCGATTGTTCCAGAAACAAAAGATCAGAAAAGCACCAGGACCAGATGGTGTCTCACCTTCCTGCCTTAAGATCTGTGGTGAACAACTGGCTCCAATCTTCACAAATATATTCAACAAATCTCTGGAGCTGTGTGAAGTTCCTTCCTGCTTCAAACGCTCCACCATCATTCCAGTCCCCAAGAAACCCTCCATCAAAGGACTGAATGACTACAGGCCCATCGCCTTAACGTCTGTGGTCATGAAGTCCTTTGAACGGCTGGTCCTGACCCACCTGAAGGACATCACTGGACATCTGCTAGACCCCCTGCAGTTTGCCTACCGGGCAAATAGGTCAGTGGATGATGCAGTCAACATGGGACTGCATTTCATCCTGCAACATCTAGACCACCCGGGGACTTATGCAAGAATCCTGTTTCTTGATTTTAGTTCAGCATTTAACACCATTGTCCCAGACATTCTCTCCACCAAACTCTCCCAGCTCACTGTTTCTCCTGCCATGTGTCAGTGGATCACCAGCTTCCTGTCAGGCAGGACGCAGCAGGTGCAGTTGGGGAAAATCATGTCCTCCTCACAGTCCATCAGCATTGGTGCCCCTCAGGGTTGTGTGCTCTCTCCACTGCTCTTCTCTCTATACACCAATGACTGCACCTCTAATGACCCGTCTGTTAAACTCCTGAAGTTCGCAGATGACACTACAGTCATTGGACTTATCAGTGATGACAACGAGTCTGCGTACCGACAGGAGGTGGAACGACTGATGTCCTGGTGCAGCCTGAACAAACTGGAGCTGAACACACTGAAGACAGTAGAGATGAGAGTGGACTTCAGGAGACACCCCCCAGAACTGCTGCCCCTCAAAATCTTCAACAGCCCCGTGTCTACGGTAGAGTCCTTCAGGTTCCTGGGAACCACCATCTCACATGACCTGAAGTGGGAGCCCAACATCACCTCCATCCTCAAAAAGGCCCAGCAGAGACTGTACTTCCTACGCCAGTTGAGGAAGCTGGACCTGCCTCAGGAGCTGCTGATCCAGTTCTACACTGCAGTCATTGAGTCCATCCTGTGTACATCCATCACAGTCTGGTTTGGAGCAGCCACAAGGCAGGACAGGAACAGGCTGCAGCGAACAGTGAGGACGGCTGAGAAAGTCATCGGGGCTTCACTGCCCTCCATTCAGGACTTGTACCACACAAGAACCAGGAAACGGGCTGGAAAAATCATCACAGACTCCACACACAACATGTTCCAACTCCTCCCGTCTAGCAGACGCTACAGATCTCTGTCCACTAAGACTGTCAGACACAAGAACAGTTTCTTCCCCCAGGCCATCACCATCATCAACAGCTGATCATCAGACATCAATCAGTGTGACCCCCAACCCATTCCCAACCCCCATGTGATCATTCCTTAGAGAGACATTTTCTAGAGAGACACGAACAGCCGGAAACAAATTCCTTGTGTGTGTCAACATACTTGGCCAATAAACCTGATTCTGATTCTGATAATCAAAATTGCATTCATCAAATAAATACATAAACAGTAATGGTATAGTTCATGCTCAAATAAAGAGTGCAGTGAATGAAAAATCATGTCTGCCCCATATTTGCAAAAACAACTTCAAAGTAAAGGTGGAACAATGTAAAAAAAAAAAAGGTTTACATCAACTATCACTCTTAACTTCTATCCACTTGTTCTTTTTACAATTCATGCAGCTACTCATAACCCACCAAAGGTGGTGACAGATTAACCAAGGCACAGCACACAAAGCCAATCATATCGATTAATGCAACTTTTTCTGGATCTCTACATGTTAGAAAATCAATAGGTAGAGGACCATTCAAGATTGTGTATTTTTGTCTTACCCAGCCTTAGACACGTTCAACATGGATTCTAACATGTGCTATTTGCCTTTTTTTTTTAGTTCTTTTTTGTCGTCGGTTGAAACGTTCAGCTGCCAGAGATGTCATCCCACCATCAGCACCAACTTCTCTGCAGCACACATCTTCAGTGAATGCACCCAGCCTGGATCATCCTTGCTGTACAATGGAGCATGTTTCCCTAAGAAAAGAAAAAACATAATAAAATAAAAATTACTTAAATGAAGTTGTAAATAATTGGTGTGTTAATATGCATATGAATTTCAAAACAGGATTTACAACATAGCACCAGATTGTCAGTTGTCAAACAACACAAGAACAGTTAATTTAGGTTATTTTATGTGCTTCTTACATATTTAGTGTTCGTACGTATTTTTTGCTTTACAACTTGAGAGCTAGGTGTGTAGTTTCTCATGACAGTGCTCTTGTCATGAGTGTCATGTCACTGTCATGGCTCTTATGAATTTTGAATAATCAGCATAAACAACTCAACAACTGAAAGCTTAACAAGTAAAAGACAAATAAATCCACAAAAAAAATTAACGTTCCATGTACATTTTATGCAGCACAGTTAAAGGATTGTAATAATAATAATAATTTTATTTAAAAGCTCCTTTCAAGACACCCAAGGACACTTAACAAACCAATTCAGTTCAAACATTATCAGTGACAAATTGAAATATAAAATACATAAGGATGATATAATATAAAATACATTTAGTAAAGTTAATGATAAGCTAGTCTAAAGAGATGTGTTTTCAGGGCTGTCTTGAACAGAGAAAGGGAGGTGGTGTTTCGAAGCTCTGTCCTCGTGCTCAATAAACTTATGATTCGTGTAATGCCCTAATTCACTATAATCTACTGTAAGAAATATATTACCTGACACAAAGTGTGCAGAGCAAATTCGGATGTTGCTCAGTGTTTTTCAATCCAAGTTCTGGTTTAGGCTGGCAGCCACAGACGTCGACGTTCCTCTGATAATTGCTGAGTTACTTCACCTTGATTTGTGATCACGAGTGGTAATCTGTAAAACTGAAGGTTTTTCTCTCGATCTGACCGATTGTGGCAGCCATGGACATGACAATAATTCACCATTTTTTGATTTTGTGTGACAAGACCTGCTCCAAGTGGAGGAGTTTAAGTATCTCGGGGTCTTGTTCACGAATGAGGGAAAACTGGAGCGTGAGATCGATAGGCGGATAGGTGCAGCATCCGCAGTGAAGCGGGCGCTGTACCGGTCTGTCGTGGTGAAGAGAGAGCTGAGTCGAAAGGCAAAGCTCTCAATTTACCGATCGATCTACGTTCCCACCCTCATCTATGGTCATGAGCTTTGGGTTATGACCGAAAGAACGAGATCTCGGATACAAGCGGCTGAAATGAGTTTTCTCCGCAGGGTGTCTGGACTCTCCCTTAGAGATAGGGTGAGAAGCTCAGTCATCCGGGAGGGACTCGGAGTAGAGCCGCTGCTTCTCCACATCGAGAGGAGCCAGTTGAGGTGGCTCGGGCATCTGGTTAGGATGCCTCCTGGACGCCTCCCTGGTGAGGTGTTCCGGGCATGTCCCACCGGGAGGAGACCCAGAGGAAGACCCAGGACACGCTGGAGGGACTATGTTTCTCGGCTGGCCTGGGAACGCCTTGGGATTCCCCCAGAGGAGCTGCTCCAAGTGGCTGGGGAGAGGGAAGTCTGGGCCTCCCTACTTAGGCTGCTACCCCCGCGACCTGACCCTGGATAAGCGGAAGAAAATGGATGGATGGATGGATGAAGACGCGACGCACAACTACAATAGCTTTGAGGCTAACATAGCTATGTCGCCAAGATGGCTAACTTCCGGTATATTTCCGGGTTGATGACGAGCCGTGAAAGGGGTCTATTATTTTATTCTTCTTCTTCAGTTTTATATTGGCGGTTAGCAAACAACTTATGGTGTGCATTACCGCCACCGACTGGTATGGAGTGTGGGTCAGAACGCTTTAAAAAAATAAGAAGAAAAAAACTATTTACGGTACTTGTGTATGTGTTGTTTGTCCTAATCAAATCCTATTGATCAGCTTTGTTTTAATGAAGAACCTTGTCAAAATGTTTTTACTTTTACTTCCTGAATCTTTTTGTAGTACCGGTATGTGATATTCAATGTTTCTTTAATCTTTCTAATTCCTCCATCTCTCTCATATCTCTGACAACTTAAAATGATGTGCTCTATTGTTTCTGTCTCTTCACAATACTGACAATTTTCAGTTTCATGTTTTTGTATTCTAGTGCTGTTCAGTCCAGTATGTCCAAATCTCAGTCTTGTTATCTCTCTTCTCTTCTGTTTCTCCCTCCTGTTCTCATCTCTTCTCTGGATCTTATAAAACCATCTTCCTTTGTTTTCTTCATTCCATTCTTTCTGCCACTTTTCCTTCAGTTTTTGTTTAACAATGCTTCTTGCTTCTGATTGGCTTGTAGTTATTTTAAAGTTAACTTGTTGTGTTGTTGCTCGTTTGCTTCCCTGTCTGCTGCTTCATTTCCTTCAACCCCAATGTGTGCTGGTACCCACAGAAATGCGACCTCCAAACCCATCATCATTATTCTGAATAGTGTTTGATTTATTTCAAATAGAATAACTGGTCTGCTGTCTGAGTGGCTGTGCTATAAGCTTGTAAGTGATGAATTTGAATCTGAACAAATTATTGTTTTTAATGGTCTGACATCTTCTATCCACTGTACTGCTAATAATACTTTGCTCGGTTCGAGGCAAGTAACAGCACACCAGCACATAAACTCCCCCCCTCTCCTGATGGCCAGGTGCTGACGCTGTCCTCAGACAGCGTAAGGCGATCATTCATCAAGATTAACGCCCGGAAGGCCTCTGGTCCTGACAACATACCTGGTCGTGTGCTGAAGGACTGTGCAGGGGAACTCGCAGCGGTCTTCACGGACATCTTTAACATCTCACTGAGCCAGGCCATCGTCCCCACCTGTTTCAAAGCCACCACCATCATCCCTGTCCCAAAGAAGGCAACGCCCGCATGCCTCAATGACTATCGCCCAGTAGCACTCACCCCCATCCTGATGAAGTGCTTTGAACGGCTAGTCATGAAAAGCATCACATCTGTCCTCCCTGACTCCCTGGATCCCTTCCAATTTGCATACCGACCTAATCGCTCAACCGACGATGCCATCTCCTCTGCCCTTCACACAGCTCTCACACATCTGGACACGAAGGACTCCTATGTTAGAATGTTGTTCATCGACTTCAGCTCGGCATTTAACACCATCATCCCCCAACAGCTCATCCATAAACTGGACAGTCTGGGGCTGAACACCTCAATGTGTAACTGGCTGCTAGACTTCCTGACCGGGAGACCACAGACAGTACGGATCGGGAGTAACACATCTAGCACCATCACATTGAACACAGGGGCCCCACAAGGATGTGTGCTGAGCCCCCTTCTATTCACCCTGCTAACACATGACTGCACACCATCGTACAGCTCCAACCACTTCATCAAGTTTGCGGATGACACAACAGTGGTAGGTCTCATCAGCAACAACGATGAGACGGACTACAGGAACGAGGTGAGCCGCCTGGCCTTGTGGTGCGGACACAACAATCTCACTCTCAACGTGGAGAAGACAAAGGAGATTGTTGTGGACTTCAGGAAGAGGGATGCCCAACATCCTCCTCTGACCATCAACAGCACCGCAGTGGAGAGAGTGGACAGCACCAAGTTCCTGGGAGTGCACGTCTCAAAGGACCTGTCCTGGAGCAGGAACACTGCAGCACTGGCAAAGAAGGCTCACCAGCGTCTCTACTTTCTCCGCAAGCTGAAAAGGGCTGGAGCTTCAACCCCCATCATGAGCACCTTCTACAGAGGTGCCATAGAAAGTGTCCTGACCAGCTGCATCACTGTGTGGTTTGGTGCATGTACTGCATCCTGCCGCAAGAGCCTCCAGCGCATTGTGAGAGCAGCTGAGAAGATCGTGGGCACCTCCTTGCCCTCACTGCAGGACTTACACAGCAAACGCCTCACTCGGAAAGCCCACCGCATGGCAGGTGATCCCACACACCCACTACACAGCTGCTTCAGACTGCTGCCATCAGGAAGGAGACTGAGGAGTCTCCAGGCTCGAACCAGCAGACTGAGAGACAGCTCTGTTCATCAGGCAGTCAGAATGCTAAACACTCTGCCTGCTCTGCCTCCCCTCCCATTTGAACTGCCTTAACACTAAAACTTTCTCACATACTATCACTCAACACAAAGTTTTTAACACTAGACTCTGTGTCACCAAACGGGTTTTCACTAAACTCTCGGTCATGTGCTCATACAGTTTGCACTACTTCTCATACTTGCACTAATGTCTGTATTACATCACTGCCTATAATCATAATACTGTTTACATTCTCTGTTTACATTTATTAATACTGTTTACTTTTATTACTACTGCTTACATGTAATTACTACTGTTTACATTTATTTACACTACTCTAATATCTACACCACTGCTGGTACATATACAGTGTGCTCTGAACGGTCTTATTTAGGGATGCCCAATGTGCCTTACTGCATATGCCACTTTTTGCCTCTACAACAACATCAACTACTACCTCATACATATACTGTGTACATTGACTCATACGCTGCTTTGCCACTTTGCAAATGTCAATGCTAGAAACCTTTAGTTTATTTTAGTTATACTTTTTATACTCTTTTTTTATACCACTATGCAAAAAAAAAAAAAAAAAAAAAACAACTCAGGACAGTGTTAGTTTTACTATTTTTATGCTTATGTCTATTATTATATGTTTCAGTGTTTCAATGTTTAGATGTTTACTGTTGCACCGAGGGACTGAGAGAAACGCAATTTCGGTCCTGTGTATGTCCTGCACTGTACATATTGCAGATCTGACAATAAAGTTGACTTTGACTTTGACTAACATTTCCCTGGTGTATACTGACAATCCATTTGTAATCCTTTTAACTTGTTTCTTATGGAACTCTGGGATGATAATTGCAATTCCTATTTTCCCTGTTGTGTCTTTTGATGCATCTGTGTATATCTGAACGTAGCCATAATAGTTATTTATATATTTCTGTACTGTATACGAGTTAAAAGTGAATGCTTTATCTTTTTTCTTTTCCATGAGTGTAAGATCTACTTTTGAAGTTGTAGTATCCATGGTGGTATTGTTGGCAACAGTACTATTGGACTTATTCTTAGGTTTCTTATTTGAACTTCTTGCACCTTCTGATCTATAGTTCCCAGACATGTGACTAGAATTCTAGAATTCCGGAATTGCCACCATTTTAGTAGGATAAACAGACCGAGCAGCCAGAGCTAAGCTAAGCTACTTTTGACCAAGGTGCATATTTAGCAGTGGTTGGAGTTGAGTTGGAGGAATAAATGTCAGGCGAAGCGGTACTGCCCCCTGGTGGAGAAGGGCAACAAGTTGTGAGTTGGAGGAATAAATCATGTCAGACGAAGCGGTATTGCCCCCTGGTGGAGAAGGGCAACAAGTTGTCACCAAGAAATTTCTCTGATCGTTGCCCAAAACGGAGGAGCTGCAGCTTTAAATCCATGGATGGATGCTTAAACAACTCTGACAAACTGCAACTTAGCAGCTCTTAAATCTCCACATTTCCTCCATCTGGACCTGGATAGTGTCTGCCTGCAGGACCGAAGGACTCTAACACAGATGTCTGTCTTGTCCTGCAACAGCAGCACCTGAGCTCTCCTCCTCTGTCCACCTCATCAATGCCTCGTATTCTGTAATGTGGTTTGCCCGGAGGTGTTTGATAACATTTGTAGTGTTGCCACAGCTCTTTACAGTTTCTCCACAAACTTCACAAACAGATTCTTGGTTGTTTTTTGGAAATGATATAGCTCCACATGTGACTTTGTGTACGCTCCACCATTGTTTATGTCTGAGCCATAGAGAGAGAGAGAGTTGCGACACTCTTCAGACTCGCGATACGCGGTCATGTGGTTCATGTAGCTCTCAATAGTTCCAAACAGCTCATCACTGTCAATCAGTTTAAGCAACAACTGGCACAACATGACACAAAAATCAACTTTTCTTTATTTGCCTGGCGTCTTTCGTAATGTATGTCCAGTGGGTCGTACAGTATCAGTAATCAAGAATAAATGGTTTGATCTGAAAATGGCTTCAAACAAACGTCTCGCCGCAGCACAGACAGGAGGTGGTCAAGGAATAGTCTGAGATGGATGGACAATAAATGCCACGCTGCAAGACGCGTGCCAACATGTTTTGCAGCACAAATGGGTCATGCGCGCACCTCCTGGTCAGCGCGCAACCACATTCTGCAGGTTATATTTCGAATCAGATATAATAATCTATTGCTCCGATGGTGTTTGGCACAAGATCAGTCTTAATTCGTACTTGTTCTGCGGCGGTGTATGGGAATTTTATGTACCTGGGTGTTAATATGAGGAGCGGCTTTGATGACCAAGGGGAGCGCACGACTCACTGAAGCCTGCGCGACACACCAGACAAATTAAACTTAAAATTATAATTCTAATTCAAACAGAATAACCTATTGTCAAGAATAATTATGGTGCGTGATTTTTTTAAACCCAAAATATTTTCTAAATAACGAAATATGAAGTTATTCGTGGAGAAGATCCGTCTGGATGACAGCAGACTGACGCTCCTAAATTATACGACAGGTCCGGACCACTCGTAAATTTTGTTCGTATCTGAAAAAAATCGTAGGATACGAAAACATTGTTGAATGCCGCAAATGATCCTAAATCACTCGTACGCACAGTTTAAGAACAAATCTGTGCGTACGAACGGTTCGTGAATGAGGGCCATTGTTTGAATTCTCTAACATCTCCATCCTCTTTATCATTTAAACTGGTTACAACTTAATCAGATAAACAGTTAAAAATCATGTTTGTGAAAGATGTGGGAAACGATCATTGAGGCGCACAGCAAAAATAAGTTCTTTATGAACTAAGGTCCTTTATAGACTTAAACCAAAAGAAAAACAAAAAAAATGAGAAAACGTTTTAGTTGGTTTGAAAATTACTTTGATCTTAAATGTAGCCTAGAAAAACTAAAACATCATTACAGCACCAGTTATTGTGAAATACTTTCAGCACTAGAATCACTCTGCTTTTTCTTTTTAGGCTAATTATCATACAAATCATGTCCCACTGACTCGCCGACTGCAGTAGACGTCTCCTCGCCGACTGCAGTAGACGTCTCCTCGCCGAGTGCAGTAAACGTCTCCTCGCCGACTGCAGTAGACGTCTCCTCGCCGACTGGAGTAGACGTCTCCTCGCCGACTGCAGTAAACGTCTCCTCGCCGACTGTAGTAGACGTCTCCTCGCCGACTGCAGTAGACGTCTCCTCGCCGACTGCAGTAGACGTCTCCTCGCCTGCAGCAGACTCGACGGACAGCTCTTCGGCTCCCGACGCCTCCACGTCTTCGGAGGGTCCCGACGCCTCCACGTCTTCGGAGGGTCCCGACGCCTCCACGTCTTCGGAGGGTCCCGACGCCTCCACGTCTTCGGAGGGTCCCGACAGGTCCCAGAAGGGACCCCCTCCAGTTTCCTGTGCCGAGGGGTCCCAGGAGGGACCCCCTCCAGTTTCCTGTGCCGAGGGGTCCCAGAGGGGACCCCCTCCAGTTTCCTGTGCCGAGGGATCCTAGGAGGGACCCCCTCCAGTTTACTGCGCCGAGGGGTCCCAGGAGGGACCCTCTCCAGTTTCCTGTGCCGAGGGGTCCAAGGAGGGACCCCCTCCAGTTTCCTGTGCCGAAGGGTCCCAGGAGGGACCCCCTCCAGTTTCCTGTGCCGAGGGGTCCCCCTCCAGTTTCCTGTGCCGAGCGGTCCCTCTCCAGTTTCCTGTGTCGAGGGACCCCCCCTCCAGTT
Organism: Garcialebias charrua; assembly: GCA_038048925.1. Taxonomy (NCBI): domain Eukaryota; kingdom Metazoa; phylum Chordata; class Actinopteri; order Cyprinodontiformes; family Rivulidae; genus Garcialebias; species Garcialebias charrua. The sequence goes on from JBBPBX010038547.1 coordinate 16,100, forward strand.
TCCTATGCCGAGGGACCCCCTCCAGTTTCCTGTGTCGAGGGACCCCCTCCAGTTTTCTGTGCCGAGGGACCCCCTCCAGTTTCCTGTGCCGAGGGACCCCCTCCAGTTTCCTGTGCCGAGGGGTCCCAGGAGGGAGCCCTTCACATTTCCTGCTCCGGGAGGGTCCTGGTGGACTCCTTCCACGAGGTCTCGTAGCAACCAGAGGTCTCGCAGCAGCCAGAGGTCTCGCAGCAGCCAGAGGTCTCCACACCGG
>JBBPBX010038548.1:0-22292 GCA_038048925.1 Garcialebias charrua
ATAAAATAAGCAAAAATGTTTGTCTGTACCTCTGTTATTCTAAATTTTTTATTTAAAATAAACAGGATTTTCTGTTAGTGTACAGAACAATTTTTAAGCTGGTAATTTCACCATAAAAATGCTGACTTTTTTATGATGTTTTTGAGAAAACTCATCTGTCAACGTCTTTTAACCAACAGGGGGCAGCTTCGAGACTTAATGTTATCACGAAGAGACTGATTTTGTTTATTCAGTATTTAAACTAAAAACAACCTTTTCAGAATTAGTTTCTAGTGTGTCAGTGATAAACGCTCGAACCACGTTCTTGTCAGAGACAAATCTATGTTGTTAGACAGTTTAGATGGCTTTAAATGAGTGTTTAAACTCTCAGTGAAATCTCCGTTTGTCCTGTGGGTGTGTGAACTGCTTGTCACCCGAAGTGCACCTGGAAATGACGACACAAGTAGGCGGGTCGACGCAGCGCGTCACCAGCTTCCGTTGAGCGAGGCGGAGCTCGCTAAACAGATACGTGACGTCAACCAATCAATCACAGCGTTTGTAGTTCATTCCCAAGCGTTCATGGTGAATGAAGTTTTCTTACCTTCGCCCAATGCAGTACCGGAAATGACGACAAAGTGGGTTGGTCGCAACGGCGTGCGTTCCCACTACAGCGAATCAGCGCTCGCCACGAGTGATTGACAGCTCACAGCTCTCGTTTATCCAATCACAGCTCATAAACAGACATGCAGGACACGTCTTTTTAACGTTAGCTTGCACAGCAGACCACAACTTTATAGACTCTTAAAACAACTCAAACGCTACAAATTAACTCCCCAAAACTCTGAAACGTGGCAATCACAATTAAAACAGGCACAGTTAGCTACGCTCAGTAACACAGCACTTCAACTGTAACACAACACGGACTCTCTTCGGAGCCGCGTTCAAGGTCGTTTCCGTCCACTTTTAGTGGAGCAGAAAACTCGGGTCTGAACCCATTCGACAACGTTCTAACAGTAATATGCTTCTTTGACCTGCTCTAAAATGTAAAATACCACAACAGCAATCTTGTAGATGTTAAATTAGCTTTCAGGTTCTATGACTCGGCGGTCATTTCAACAAAGCGTTGTACAGGAGTCCGTGCGTGAACTGGATCGGAACCAGAACCCCCACAGACCACGGGCTGACAAAACTTCACCTGAATGCTTCCAACAGCGTGTAACAGAGTTGAAACGATAATAATCTCACAGCTTCAAATGATAAAAACATGCAGAATCTGCCTGTCTTGACACTTCCAGCCAAAATTATTATCCTTAGAGTTTAAAACTTGGATCCTAATATGCAAACATGACGTTACAGTTCATGAGAGACCACAGATTTATCAATAAACTTTCAGAAACCGGTACGAGGGCCACCAGATGTAAAGGATTATGAGGAGGTCAATATTAATACTGACCTCTTTACCTGAATTAATTTACTTATTCAGATTGAATAGTAATTTCACGGATTCTTTTCTTTTTCAGTTTACCCAATATTTCTGTGATCTTTATGATGGATAAATAAAACAGAAGCCATAGAGTGACAATGGACACGTTAACTTAGCTTGATATGTCAAAGAGACACTATCATTTATTTAAAATGAATCAACTAAATTAACACCATTACACTTGATTGACAGGATTTCACTTTCTTGTAATTTAAAACGTCAGCACACTTAAATTCAACACAACAGACTTCAATACTGGATGTTAACATATTTAGTCTGTGGGCTCTTTAACTTAAAATAGTTTCCAGCTTAGAATTGAGGGAGAGGAGATAGGAGGAAAGATTTAAGAAGAATTGGGAGGTTAAGAGAGGAAGTTTATCTTGCATTTATGAAACCAGATGACACTCTTCCATACGCGTCCAGCTAAGATATCATCACACCTCCAGCAAGCAAACAGCGGCTCCTTTACCTTAAGACGTCCGCCTCGGTTCTGGTAAAGAGCTGTGATCAGCCTTGGACGAACGAGTCGTCGGTCCCGCAAGTCCAAGCTGGACTCCACACGTGTTTACCTTGTCGGTGTCGGTGATACTCGCTTTCGTCGGCAGAAGCCGTGGCAGTCGTGGTTTTTGGCTCAAGATAACTTATTCCAGGAAGGAATAACAAAGTTTTGAGCTTACGCTCATTCGACGTGGACTCATAACAGCAGGTTATCAGTCCTTAGCTGAAGACGAAGGTCGTTAGCTCTTGACCAAACGTACCCCAGCTCTTTGGGAAAGGTTCACATCTCTTTGAAGTTCCCAGAAACTCTCAGGAACCTTCTGGTTCCTTCCAAACTCTTGCAGACTCTGAAGCGTTCAGCAAAACTTAGAACTTAAAAAAGGATCAAAGAGAGGAGTGAGGCTTGTCTCTTTTTCATTGGTCCACTTGTTATCACTATTCAAGGTGAAATTCAGCGCAGAGAAGGAAATTGTTTAGGAAAAGTATCTGAGTGAGAGACTTTCAGACGCTAGATGAGAGTTTTAGCTGAAACTCGACAAAAACAATTTCAGTGTAAGTCAGTTTGACATTTTAGCTGAACTTTGACACCTTTTCACTTGCAGAAATGACACATTGATGTTTCACATTTAAAGAATAACAGCATATAACATATATCATGAAAATGACAAAAGTTATTCTTTTGATCACATTAGAATAAAATCAAAGATAGAAATAGTCTCTTTTGATGACTATATTCTCAGATTACAACTAATGGAATGATTTTGTGGTAAATGTCTTGCTTTACTGAGAGGTCAGTAAAGGTCATCACTGGACAGTTCAAAAACCTTAGTTTGACCCTGGGTAGGTCCACTACATCTATATACGGCCGTGGCACAGTGGTAATGGCAGTCGACCCCCCGATCGGAAGGTTGGAGGTTCGAATCCCGCGTCCGCCCACCATGTGTTGTTGTGTCCCTGGGCAAGACACTTAACCCAGAGTTGCTCCCGGTAGGTCTGGATGGCGCCTTGCTAGGCAGGCTACCACTGTGTATGAATGTGTGAATGAATGGGTGGATGGCTGGTATTGTAAAGCGCTTTGGGGCTCCTCACAGGGGGCTGGAAAGCGCTATATAAATAAGCTCCATTTACCATTTACCATATATATACATAAATATATATTTATTTATTTATATATACAGTATATATATACATATATACAGTGTATATATATACATATATTTATTTTTATTTATTTATTTTATTTATTTATTCATTTCATATTAAAAACAATGACAATCATTTAAAAAGAAAATTTAAACAAAGCAAAATGAAAGGAAGCAGAAGAAGAAAACATTTCTTATCATATCTGCTCCTTATCAAACAATCAATTCAAACTATCAATTCAAACATAAATATACTTATTTGTAATACAAAATAATATAGTCTCATCAGAGATATACAGTCACATCAAAATATCTAATATAGTTTGTTAAATTAGAATCAACCTAAATGTAACTCTTTAACAAAATAGTTTTAATCATTTTCTTGAATATTAGTATGGATTTAACATTTTTTACATTGTCCTCAAGTCCATTCCAAAGATTAATTCCTCTTATTGTAGTTGACCTACCCTTTAAACTGGTTCTAAACTTAGGTTTAACAAACATTTCTATTCCCTTTAAATTACAGCAACTGATCCTTTTCACAAAATAGGTTTGAATGTTAGATGGTAGTGAGGAAGTGTCGGAGTCAAACAGGAGATACTGGTCTGTGTGGGTTGGTTTTCTGTAAACTTCAATGTCAAATACAGAAAACCAACCCCCACAGACCAGTATCTCCTGTTTGACTCTCACCATCCACTGGAACACAAACTTTCTGTCATCAGAACTTTACAGCATCGGGCCGATCACATCCCCACGAAGACAGAAGGGAAGAAAAAGGAACAGAAACACATTGAAAAATCTCTCCAAACATGTGGATATCCTAACTGGGCTTTTGTCAAGTCAGCGAGGAAATTTCCAAAACACAATAAGGAACAGAAAAAGGAGAACAGACGAAAAAACATTGTCATCCCTTATGTTGCTGGACTATCAGAGAATTTCAGAAGGATTTTCAACAAACACAACATCCCAGTACATTTCAAACCCAGCAGGACTCTCAGACAGAGGCTGGTCCACCCTAAGGACAAAACACCTACACACAAACAGAGTGGTGTAGTTTATGCAGTCCAGTGCAGCGAGGACTGTCCAGACTTATACATTGGAGAAACTAAACAGCCCATCCACAGAAGAATGTCTCAACACAGGAGAGCCTCCTCCTCTGGACAAAACTCAGCTGTTCACCTCCACCTCACAGACAAGGGACACTCTTTTGAGGACCAAAATGTACATATTTTGGACCGAGAGCACAGGTGGTTTGAGAGAGGTGTGAAGGAGGCGATTTATGTAAAAAGAGAGAAACCATCGTTAAACAGAGGAGGAGGTCTAAGATTTCAACTTTCTAAAACTTATGGTGCGGCCCTGGGTTTGGTTCCCAGGCGTCTCACACCTGATGAGAACAGAGGAGCCTTGTTTGTGAATTAGACCAACAAAGACTTTGACAGGTCCCTGCTATCAATGGGTGAAGTGTGACTTGTCATTTCACATACAGTAGGATGTGTGTGTGTGTTCTGTAAGCTCTGTTTTCACACACTGAACTTTGAATGGGTCACAGGTACGTGTTATCCCAAGTATGTGGGGGTGTTAGTTTCCAATTTACATATGTTGGTGCGTGTCAATGGCTTGTCCTGTTATAACTGCTCCCCCTCACTGTCTCCTAACTCAATTGATAAAGCTTTTCGGATGAGAAGCGAAACGTCTTGTTTGTTACAAATAAAGTCCAGTTGTTCTGTATTGAACGCCTTTTTTGATTTTATCATGTCCTGGACGACTGAGAATCTTCACCAGCATTTTGCTTTGTTTTGTTTTATTTTTTGAATGTCCAGAGGACCAGACTTAGCTTTTTTAGACTGAGAGAAATGCAATTTCAATCCTGTGTATGTCCTGTACATATTGCAGTTTTGACAATAAAGTTGACTTTGACTTTACAAGGAGTAGTCAAGTTCTAATTATGGAAAGTGAGAACGTTTGAGGAGTTGTTCATGCTGTGGAGAGCATGAGACATCATTAAATGCCTCTTAGTTTTCTTATTGTGTGTTTATGAAGCTGCATTTTACGTTCTTGAGATTTATTGTGTGTTAAAGAAAAACCTTGGCAGTGTGCTTAGTCTATTTAAGAGTTTATTTCACAGTTTCAGATGCCTGTAAGCGGGACATTATAAAACCTTTATGTTATTGTTTTGATCTTTTAAAACTGGAAAACATTAGACAAATTTCCTTGAAAAGCCTGACTGTCCTTACCACAAGATACCTTACTGCAGTTTTGTTATTATAGTGGCATGTTATCTTTTCATGCTTTGGCATTTGTGCACTAACATTACACCAAAGTTAGTCATGGAGTTCCTCAAGGTTCAGTGCTTGGACCAATACTCTTTACCTTATAAATGCTTCCATTAGGTAATGTTATTAAACAGCATGGGATACATTTTCATTGTTATGCTGATGATACACAGTTATATTTGTCCATGAAACCCAATGAATCCACTCAGTTACGTAGACTACAAGCATGTCTAAAAGACATAAAAACCTGGATGGCCATAGATTTTCTGCTTTTGAACACAGACAAGACTGGGGTTTTAGTTTTTGGACCTAAGCACCTTAGGAATGAATTTTTCAGTCTTTTGCCCTCCTTGGATGACATTAATCTGGTCTCCATCTTTAATGTTAAAAATCTTGGAGTTATTTTTGATCAGGACATGTCTTTTATCCCCAACATTAAAAACGTTAGTAGAACTGTCCGATAATTCTCAATCAGGTCATCTGGACAGTTTCTTTTTAGTAGAAACATTTCACCCTCACTCCAGAGGGCTTCATCAGTCAGAGTAGTTCCAGCACACTGTTCCCCCACCAAGTAAACAACTTAAGTGGACCAACCAGTTTGCTGGAGCCAAGATGGTTTCTGGAGGCCGTCCTGTCCCTCGTCGACTCCTCCCAGGCAGGCAGCCACAGCCAAAGTGGTTCAAGACAAGAAAGTTCATGCTCAATAATCCAGGTATCAAATCTGACCTGATTGAGAATTATCGGATTTGATACCTGGATTATTGAGCATGAACTTTCTTGTTAGTAGAACTGCTTTCTACCACCTGCATACTATCGCTAAAATTAGAAACACCCTATCTAAAAATGATGCAGGAAAAACTGGTTCATGCATTTGTCACATCTAGACTGGACTATTGCAATGTTCTATTATCTGGGTGTCCAAATACTTATTTAAAAAGTCTCCAGTTGATCCAAAATGCTGCTATCAGAGTCAACTGGAGTTAGTAGAAGCTATCATATCTCCAGTTTTAGCTGCTCTCCACTGACTCCCTGTCAAGTCTAGAATTGAATTCAAACTCTTATTTCTAACCTACAAAGCTCTCAACTTTCTAGCTCCATCTTATATTACAGATCTTATTGTTCCATATTTTTCTAACAGAGCACTTTGCTCTCAGACTTCAGGCTGGGCAGAATGGGATGAAAACCTTTCAGTTATCAGGCTCCTCTCTTGTGGAACCAACTTCCAGTTTCTGTCCATGAGGCTGACACATTGTCCAGTTGTACCCCGAAGTATTTTCTCCTCTCTCTACAGATTGCTTCGCTCGACGGCGCTAACTACGCCACAAGAAAAAAGCTACTTCGCTAACTCCTAGCGAGCTAGCCAGCGAAAGCGACGCGACGGAGGAGACATTTCAAGGAAAAAGAAAAAAGATTCTGGAAGGACTCGCTCGCCTTATCTCGGACATGCCTCTGGAGAAAGGAAAGCGAAAGGCGAGACTTCCAAGGAAAACCAACGGGACGGCGAGCCCAACTTCGCGCGCCTGTCCCAGCGGATGCGGTTTCTCCCTCGCGGCGACGGACACCCATGAGGCCTGTCCAGTCTGCCTGGGAATGCTTCATGCAAAAACAGCGCTGGATACGCCCGACTTTTGCCCACACTGCAGCCTGATGCTGGATATGGTGCTGCGGCACCGGGTTGACCTCGTCGCCAAAGCCATGGGCACTTCAGCAGTACCAACCGATGCAGACACCACGGAGCCTCTCACTCCCACGCCGGAGCTCGAGAACATGGCTCTACATGACAGCACACGAGTCGAATGGGGCGACAGCCCTGATGTGCTGGCTCCTATGGTGGACTTAATAGTCGAGTTCGACACCGGAGGCATGATGAACGAGGACGAGATCTTGATTCCAGCCTCGGGCGAATTTTCAGCGGAGGACGCAGACGTGGAACTGGAGGATCAGTGGGTTGATCTCTCCCAGACCCTGGTACCTGTGCTCCCAGAAACCGACTTTTCCATCCCTGCTCTGTTCGACCTGTGCCACAGAGCAGCGGACGCGTTGCACATCCCATGGCCCGAGCCTCCGCCTCGCCAACAGGTCACGAGGCTGGCAGGAAACTATTTTTACTCGAAGCAGCAGGCCGCCATGAGGCAAAGGATGCCCGTGTTCCCGGACTTCCTCACAGAACTAACTCGCACCTGGGCTCAACCAAGAGCCCCCATGCTCCTTCTCCTCTCACAGTTCCTCGACGTCGACGGGATGGATGAGGTGGGAATAGCTAACGTGCCTCAAATTGAGGACACACTAGCGTCTCACCTAGCTCCTAAGTCATCCGGGACAAAACCAACTCTCCCCAGCAAGGCTTGTCGAGCTTCAGCGTCTCTACTCGAGAATTGCTACAGAGCTCAGGGACTCGCGGCGCGCGTCATGATCACATCCACGTTTATGCAGGCTTACCTAGCGGAAAAGCTGCAGCAGCTGCAGGTAACAACAGACAAGCAGGCTGCCGCCGACTTGCTGGACGAAGCCCTTAGGGCAACAGACTTTGTGCTCCGCATGATGGGGACAGCCGCTGTTGCTCAAGGCAGGGGTATGGCGGAAGTGGTCATCGCGATTCGCCACCTGTGGATGACTTTAACGGATCTCCCTGAGGGACAAAAGGTGCCTTTTCTCCACCACTCGATAGAGCCGACGGGATTATTTGGTAAAGCTTTGGAGCGAATTCAGACCAAGCTGGACCAAAGGTGCAGACAGGCCAAAGCTCTCCGGGTGGGCATTCCCCGGAGAAGCTTCGCCCCCCCAAGGGAGTCTGCTGGAGGCAGACCTGCATAGCCTCGACACAGCTCGCAACGCGTGCCCCACCACAGAAGCGGCCAGCATACGAGGAGGAGCCCCGGCAGAGACCCCCGCCGGGCCAACCTCGCACCAAAAACAGGTTTGTCCCCCGCCAGGCGGTCAGACACAGGGCCTCCTTGGCGTACCGGGACACCAGACAGAAACGTGCCTGATGAACCAGGTCCATGTTCCCACATTACACGATCACCCGCCCACGTGGTACTGGGAATGATCCCTTCATGTCCAGACTTTATTTGTAACACTGTACAAAAAGCTGGTAAATCTATCGCATGCACAAATCATGCTCTCTCTGCTGTGAGTGACATAGAATCATGTACGTCATTGCACATAAGCACGAATAAAGCTCATAAAACAGCCCCTCTCTGTTTTATTGACTCTAAAAAAAACACAAATAACTTCAGCAGAACAGGTCCCTCTGGCTTGCCAGCCATCATAAAGGGAGGGGGCCATTTCCCCCCTCCCTCACGGCCCATGGGGTATTAGCCTAATCAATAAACCCCAACAGGGTGCCTCTGATTTGTCTGCAGTAAACAGACACAGAGGCATCTGCAAGTACCCCCCATACCCCTCACGGAGACAGGCGAGGAGGGTCACGTGCTTAAAGGACAACACCCACCGTGACAGTAACAATTCACCATATTGGACAATTACTGTAGTAGAATATGATGTCTATTTTCAATTTTGCATTTGGTCCAGGCAAGTGGAAAAAAAAAACAAAAAAAACAATGGAGTCTCGGAAAATTCCGGAAACCCGGCCGAAGATTGCCGAAGTCCGGAGTGACGTAAATACAGGATCCTTTCAGGCTCCTCTCAGAAGGCACGAGGGAGTTTGCGATGGAGGCTTATGAGAGTCAGAGTTAAAACTGTAGTTAAACTTGTGGCTGCAGAGGTTCTAAATATTTCCTGGTGGGCTGGGTGTTCAGGAACAGCATTCCCTGTTTTTTATTTATTTTTTTAGAACAGAAGCCGCTAACCCGCTGCATCTGTCGCAGACACGCCACGCACGAGCTGCCAACACACATACTGGACCTGACACATCGCACGCAGCTGCCACACACACAGACTGGACCTGCACGCCACGCGCGAGTTCCCAACACATACATACTGGACCTGACACACTGCGCGCGAGCTCCCAACACACACATACTGGACCTGACACACCGCGCGCGAGCTCCCAACACACACATACTGGACCTGACAAACCGCGCGCGAGCTCCTAACACACACATACTGGACCTGACACACCGCGTGCAGCTGCCACACACACAGACTGGACCTGCACGCCACGCGCGAGCTCCCAACACATACATACTGGACCTGACACACCGCGCGCGAGCTCCCAACACACATATACTGGACCTGACACACCGCGCGCGAGCTCCCCACACACATACTGGACCTGACACACCGCGCGCAGCTGCCACACACACAGACTGGACCTGCACGCCACGCGCGAGCTCCCAACACACACATACTGGACCTGACACACCGCGTGCAAGCTCCCAACACACACATACTGGACCTGACACCGCGCGCGACCTCCCAACACACACATACTGGACCTGCCACACTGCGCGCGAGCTCCTAACACACACATACTGGACCTGACACACCGCGCGCAGCTGCCACACAGACTGGACCTGCACGCCACGCGCAAGCTCCCACACACACACACACACAGACTGGAGCTCCCAACACACATATACTGGACCTGACACACCGCGCGCGAGCTGCCACATACACAGACTGGACCTGACACACCGTGCGCGAGCTGCCAACACATTATTCGTAACTACTCGGTAGAAATAATGAAGCTACGTTAAGCGGAAACTTCAGTGACGTCAATGCCCATATATGGAGAGGGGCAGATCTTCCCGGAGCAACTGCTAAAAACCGCTAAAAAACATGAAATAACACATTTAACGTTATTTCTCTACAATATAAATAAACACTCCTATTTTATTATTAAATTAACTACTAAATATTAACAGTGGTGTCAAAAGTATTCACATTCATTACTCAAGTAGAAGTATAGATACTGGGATTTAAAAATACTTCTGTAGAAGTAGAAGTATCAACTCTAGCTTTTTACTCAAGTAAAAGTAAAAAAGTACTGGTTTCAAAACTACTTAAAAGTATAAAAGTAAAAGTAGCGTAAGAAAAAGCAACAACAAAGACAAATGCTTAGGCCGCACCACACATACTATTGTATAAAACCCCACCTCCCCCACAAAAATCATTTTTTTAGACTAGATTATATTATATTGTTAATGTTGAAAAACTAGGGGTGCACTAAGCTACCTGTCTTAACTGCATATATGCCCATTGAAAATAGACACATTTAAATGCAAATTTAAATATATTAAAATAACCATATAGGGGTATTATTGAGCATTACCATATGTTTCATGGAGCTGAAAATATGACTAATTGCAAAAAGTCAAACTTCAAAACATGTCATCAATTACTTTTATTGATGCATCTACATTTAACTTTCAGCCAAACATGGAACGTTCAAGAGTTACCAATAGGCTTGGTTCAGCCGCAAAAGCAGCTGGTTTTCAAAGTTCTTTGAGCCAATGCATGCTCTTCTTGGACTGAAGATCAGCCCAGCAACACTAAACAGTCTTTCACAGGCTGCTGAGTCTGGAAGTGCTGTATTCAGCTTAAGTGATAGATGGCACACAGCTGGGAAGGACTTTGCTGATGTGACTTTCGGCTTGACAGTCCAAGTGGCTTCTGATATAGTCAATATAATATATAGTCAGGAATAAGCTAAGCACAAAGCTCCTGAGTCCTGTGCAATAACCTGTTGTGCAATAACCTGTCACACAACCTGTAGTTTGGTAGTTATGTGCAATATAGATCATGTGCATTTTAGCTTATATTTCATTACTACCTTGAAATAGTTATTCACACAAATTCATCCTGCTTCACCGTTAAAATTCTACCATGTTGTTTACTATTTTTCTCTTCAGAAACTTTGTAAATATTATAATTACTGTTTCACTTTTTGGTAGTTTATTTTGTACCCTTATTGCATGCTTTAGTATTTCCTGTTTGCTTGTTGTGTGTTTTTTAGCAAGTCAAAATCGTTTTTTCTCATCCTGAGCATTTCATTGTACTAAGTTAACCCTGTGTTAACCTGCATATGACAAATAAACACTTGAACTTGAACTTAATAATACAAAACATAATGCAAGAACAGTACGCCTAACAACAGCAGCACGAACATGAGTTTGTGTGAGCAGGTGGGCACGGATTAATATAAAAACATGCTCTCTGTACCTCACGCTCTCTTTACCTCTTGACTTCTTCACTGGCCTGGTCCCTCACAGATCTAGTTGCCATCCTCACTTCAAAGTCTTCTGCAACAGCTCGTCCAGCGCTGACATTTTCTTCTTTTTACAAGGTGGTTCATCATCTGAAATAGAAAACAAGCACCATATATTACTGACTATGTTAGCCATGAAGTTTTTTTTTTTTACTGACTTTACCATTTTATGTAAAAATCTTCATCTGATGTTCAGAATTTATTTATGTAGGGACTCGTGTATAACATGTGTAAAAGATGTATCATTATCATCATCCCCCATTACCTAGGAATAAAACATGACATTACATTTAGTGTGTACAGTATGGTTAAATGCAGTGTAAACAATCAAAAAAACAGTAGGCAGAATAAATCTAGTGACAGCAACAAAACACAGCAGACTGTAAGATGTATTTTGACAGTGTGTTGGGGGATTTACCTTGTGATGCAGGGATGTTGTTTCTGCTGATAGGCTTGTGCATCATGGCTACTGTTGTAGCTTTATGCTTCTTATTAATCTTGTATGGCTGTGGGTCATAGTCATGCAGCTTATATTATAGGTGAAGGCTGAGACAACGCAGTTCGGGTCCAACAACGTGTTTATTCTTCTGTGTAACAACAAGACTGTTCACCCATTCTGTGGGCTCATTGACAGGAGTTATCACTGCTACTGAGGAAGGGCAGGGACTTAAAACAGTGTGGAAGAGATCTTCAAGGCCTGTGTAACTCGTGAACTATCACTGAGTTGCCTGTAAAATTGAGTGATAACGTTACCCGTCGCTTTGTGTGTGGCAGCTGCATGCTCCTGCTCGTTGTTGTGAGGCTTGAAAAGTTGTTGGTCGAGGTTGTTGTGCTACCAGTGTACTTCGGAGGTGCGCTGCATAGCTTACAAATAGCGTGGCTTTTGTCGAGTTTTCCGTCCTTCTAGTAAAACCCGAAAACGTTCCACACTTTAGATTTTTGTCTGGCTGATGTGTTGAAAATCTTTCACGGTGACTTGCTAGCGCGGCGGCTACTATTTACATCCATGCTCGTGCTCTTGGTGAGCTATGGCGCATGCGTGAGAATAGCTTCGCTCTCGCGTTGTTTTAGAAACGCATTGTAAACCCAGCAAGTGTCGCGATAACCGGTCCGTGTCTTTTCAACCGGTTCATCTCTGAATTTGTGGCTGGTTGCTGTCGGTTTACGTGGATGCTACCGATGCAACCACATCGCTAGCTTGTCAAACCGGATATCCGGTCGAATCGCCTAGTAACGAGGCTATTTTTAAAAAGTAAGGAGTAGAAAGTACCAGTAATTGCGTGAAAATGTAAGAAGTAGAAGTATAAAGTAGGCTGAAAAATAATTACTTTACTAAAGTATAGATAACTAAAATTTGTACTTAAGTAAAGTAACGAAGTATTTATACTTCGTTACTTGACACCTCTGAATATTAATGGCGATGCAATTTGAAAACATGGTGGGTCATGTCCTTTAAGCCCCCGCTCCATTGTGAATGACGGGGCAGCCAATACACTAACCAGGTGAACACGTGACATGTCCGCACCTCAGGGAGGCATGCCGACAGAATCTAACGATGGGGGGGCCACGTCAGATGCCCACAGGCAGCCACAAGCTTCACACCTTCACAGTAGCAATTGTGTTCAAGCTGCTATGCATATAAACAAATCAGAGTCGAATCAGATCTCTCTTCCTGTTTTTCGAAGGGGACTGGGCTCTCTATCACCAAATAATCTAAAGTCTGCCAAACTAAAAGGAGCATCTCCACGTTCTCACGTTGCAGCTGCCCCTTTATTATTAATGAGGGACACGCAATGTCCAAGCAGTGATCAGACAGCACGTGACCTTCCTCTCTGTGCTGATCCAGCTCTGCTCTCAAACAAAATTCTCCCAACGGGTGAAACACAAACCACGGTCGGTTTGCCTGGTTCCGACGCTCTGTTAAAGCCAAGGACCAGTAAACTGGACCATTCCAAAAAACGGATTGGAGTCAGGAGGTCTGCTCGTTTACAAAACTCGCAGTCTCCCAGTCCCATGACCCCAAACTTGGAGGGGGAAAATAGACTTTCTGCTCCAACTCTGCCTAATACGGATGACAGGTTGCATCTGCCCTCGATTACCTTCGAGCAGAGCAACCTGGTAGCACATCAGCAAGGAAGCTCTCTTCCCAACTTGGTTGACCCCCAGGGGTTCACAACCTCCAAGGCCCTTGGAGGAGAACTAGATGCACCAACTGCTCTTCTTCAGGGCCAAACTATATCACCAGAAGGGGCAGTCCAGCCGCTTAGGCCAGTAACTGTCAAAAAATTCAGCTTGTTGGCAGAAAAGAACAAGCTGATGGTGTTAGGCCTGCTGGAAAATGTGGTAAAAACCATACAAAATGCCCATGCTATGTCAACACAGTCTCTATATGCACAGAAGTGGCGTATTTTTGAAGCCTGGTGCTCAGAAAGAAATATTATTTCTTATGCATGCGACTTGGCTCAGCTCCTTACCTTCCTTCAGGACTTACTGGAAAAAGGTCATTCTTACTCAATGATTAAAGTTTTCCTATCAGCTATTTCAGCCTGTCACGAAGGCTGGGGACACAGGACACCTGGAGCGCATCCAATCATAATAAGATTTATGAAAGGTGTGCTTCGGACTAAACCACCCAGCAGGATTCTGACCCCTGGTTGGGATCTTGGCCTGGTCTTGGGGGCTCTCTGTGACCCCCCATTCGAGCCACTGAGCGAGGTTAAGATAGATTTGTTATCTTATAAAACCGCTCTACTCCTGGCACTTTGCTCGGCGAAACGCGTGGGTGACCTCCATGCATTGTCTGTACATCCAATGTGTACCAGATTCGCCCCTGACGGGTCAAAGGTCACCTTAAGGCCTAATCCCGCATACACTCCCAAGGTCTTGACTTTGAACCACAGGAGTCTAGACTTTGATCTCTCCTCCTTCCCACCTGCTCCTGTCCTCACTCAGGAACAGGAAAGGCTGAAGGCTCTCTGCCCCGTGAGAGCTTTACGCACTTACATGCAGAGAACAGCCGAATGGAGAAAAACAAATCAACTGTTCGTCTGCTTTGTAGCACCTGCTACCGGAAAGGCCCTATCAAAACAACGCCTTTCACATTGGGTGACTGAGGCCATTAAAAGGGCGTACAGTAGCAAAGGTCAACAGGTGCCCTCTGGGGTGCACGCTCACTCCACTCGGGGCTTGGCCACTTCCTGGTCATTGTTCAAGGGTGTACCAGTTGCAGACATCTGCGCTGCTGCGAACTGGAGCTCATTAAACACTTTTGCAAAGCATTACAGTTTGGATGTTACTGCGTGTGACGTCACTCAGGCTGTCCTTTCTAACACACAGTAGAAAGTAGCCTTGAGATGCCTGCTGGTCAAGGGCAGACGTTCACTCTAGCATGCATTTTACTGAGCATTTCAAGGGCGTGAATGGATTACGTTCCCATAGCAAGTATGTTGCACCGAGAGACCAGACTGAAAGGGAACTGAAAGTTATGCACCATAACTCATGTTCCCTGAAGGAAGGGAACGAGGTGCAACATATCTGGCCCTTTCAATGCTGAAAGCTCGGTGAAGTGCAATTTTGGAGGAAGATGGATGGGCGTCAGCCGCTTAAGTACCCAGAGGGCGGGGCCTCTGGCGCGGCGTTGACGCCCTAGCCGTAAAGGTGTGAGTATATTCCTTCAGGTAATCGCGCAGGGGCGCAATTCCCATAGCAAGTATGTTGCACCTCGTTCCCTTCCTTCAGGGAACATGAGTTATGGTGCATAACTTTCAGATTCTTGACCTGCCATTGTGTATCTGTTCGTCTGAAACCCAACTGGCCGCTTGCTCTGAGCCTGGTTCTAAAAGGTTTCTTCCTCATGAGGGAGTTTTTCCTTTCCACTGTCACCGTCATGCTTGCTCAAGATGAGAATTCTGTGATGAATTAAACTCAAAGCAGTCTGCTCCTCAGATAAATATTGTTAAATTATTATTTTTAAATATGAATGTTTCTGTTCAGTGCCCTGAGACGACCTGTTGTGACTTTACACTACTGTATATAAATAAACTGAAGTGAATTGAAAATTGAATATACCCGGTAATGGAGTGTGCTGCTGGGATGTGAGTTTTGTGTATTTCTTTTAAAACAACCTTCACTTTTCAGTGACAGACTTGGGCAAATTGTGGTCTTTGTGTCTGAGACCAGATTCTGTCTGTGCATGGCTCACTGAAAAGTGGGACAAAAATTTATATATACAGTATATTTTTTAAATTGAATGTGGTGTTTTGGCTCAGTTCTGCAAATTCAAGGTCAAGTCTCTCTCAGCTGCAGTTTTATTTTTAAGGAGCAAGTTACTGCCCTGAAGCTTCTTTTAATAGAGGGTAGTGAACTACAACGGAGGCTTTCAGGCTGCACCTTGTAATTGTGTTACCTGGATCCAAGTTGTGGGACCGAAGAGGCAAACTGAACTCTTATGTCTTATTTTTAAGAGTATTTCAACATTTGTTGGGGTTCTGGCGGGGGATAAGTTATTTTAAAATTATCCAGTTTCAATGTCCTGCTTGACAGATAATCAAGGGTGATCAAAACAGGAGTTCAAGATCCTGTTTTTAAAATAAAACACTTGAAGTGATTTTGCCTCAAATATATGTATTTTTAAGCCAAATTTTTTCAAATGAAAGATTTTACCTTAGAGAGCTGTGCCTACAGATGGTTGAAATTGATTGATTGTCATTGCAAGAAATATTTAAACCCCCCAATAAAAAAGTGCAGCTCCATCTGCAGCCTTTAACTGTGAGACCATTAGATCCCCTAACATCCTGACTGCACTATTAAAAAATAAACCCAACAGTAGATGATCCACAGAGTAAGATTTATTTTAGTATTTACCGTGTGTATGCTTAAGTGATAAAATGAACCACCTTTACTAAGGATGGGGCTTTTCAGTCATAAGTCAAAGTTTCTTTATTTGTCATACGCACCCACATGTGGTACATGTGGTGGAGCAAAAATTGTGGGAACCATAAGAGCTGCTTTAAGTATGCCGTTAGCCAAGATTGTTCAAATTTTGTATTTATTAAAATGATTAAAAATAGATTTTATGGTGAAACGTGTCATGTAATTTTAAGATTTTATTTATTTTAAACAAAAAAGTGAATTGTGACACTTTGCCACCTTTTCACATCTCATTTTGTGATGTGTAATGGTAAACCCTTCTGTTTTTAGGTGTCTGTGGTGCACCTGTTAAAGACTGTGCGTCTGCTTCGTTTGCTGAGGCTCCTGCAGAAGATGGACCGCTACTCGCAGCACAGCACTGTGGTCCTGACTCTGCTCATGTCCATGTTTGCCCTTCTGGCACACTGGATGGCCTGCATCTGGTACATTATCGGGAAAATGGAGATGGAGGCCAATGCCTACCACTGGGATATCGGTGAGCACCTGCGAAAATCATGCAAGTTGTTAACGCTAAAGCCGAGAATGCATACGAGCTCCCTTGGTGTTAAAGCCAAAGTCATTTCTTCTAAGTTTTATCCTCATTGCTTTCAGCACAGCAGGTCAGCTGTTGGAAATTGTCCTAAAAACCAACGTGACACTGTTCCTACTCTATTGCTATTGTTGCTTAATGCCATTTTTAAACTAGAATTGTATGTTTGTTGATCAGGAGAACTAACTGAAATGTAATCTTTACATGCCATGACCAAAGAAAAGAGAGAAAACTTTATTGGGTTTTTTCATAATAAAAATCAGAGCTCAAAGGTGAGGGAAATTCTGCAGAAACAACAAAAGTAACAAAATAACAAACACAACAATAATATTATTCATGTATCTATCCATCCATGTGCTTATCAGGATTATGTTAATGTATAAAATAAATTCCCTTTTTTTTAACATACTTTAGTTTTTGGGATATTTCCAACACAGATAATGGAAGATCTTTCTGCACCAATTTAGCATTACTTGTTGTTTTGCCTTCTTTATTCTCTCATGTCCATCCTGCCAGAAGCAGACTCGAGTCATGCAAGTTTAAAGAACATGACTTCTTCTAGTCAGGATAGATGTAGCATCCAGTTATTGTTACCGTAATTAGGTCTTGGTAGTCGTGAATATTCCATTTCACACATGCCATATCAACAGCAGAAGCTTTTAAAGAGTCATGGACAACTGTCACGTGTTGTAAACAGTTTGTACAAATACGCGGTTAGTTGAAATACTATACCACTTCATCGACATGCATTTAAATCTGTGGTTTGGAGAGAATGGTCACATTCTGTGTCACTTGTTTTGGTTTGACCTTGTCTGAAAAATGAAAATCAGAACTGTGCCATTCTGAAGCCGAGGCCAGTCTGAGATTAAAGTCCCTTCTTTCCATCAATTTACAGCTGAGCAGTGGTGGAGAAAGTACTCAAACACTGTACTTGAGTAAAAGTACAGATACATGAAAAATGTACTTAAGTACAGTAACAAAGTACTTGTACTTAGTTAGGTCCCACCACTGCAGCTGAGAAACAGTCAACTGCAGTTCTGCTGTTTGTTTTACAG
The DNA here is from genome assembly GCA_038048925.1 of Garcialebias charrua. Lineage (NCBI taxonomy): Eukaryota > Metazoa > Chordata > Actinopteri > Cyprinodontiformes > Rivulidae > Garcialebias > Garcialebias charrua. Next base: position 18,061 of record JBBPBX010038548.1, read on the forward strand.
GTTTTATTTCAGCAAATTTGATCCCAAATGATTTCTGAAGATATTCAAGAGTCTTTGCAGCATAGAGATTACTGATGTAGTGAAAACTTGTAGATTAATCATGTTTTTGCATTACAAGTTTAGATGGAATAATAAAAGTTATGCATTTTGTTCATGCATGCATTACCTAGAGTTTACAGAAATTCACACCTCACTGTTTCTCTGAATATCTTCAGTAATCACCAACAGTTTTGGTCTAAATCTTTGTGACATATATAAGAAATAAACTGGAATGCTGGTATTTACTGTTTTTTTTTTTTGTGGGGGGAGGTGGGGGGTTGCATGGAGATCAGGAACCAAGCAGGACTTTGATCTCAGATTGACCTTGGACCTCTGGCACATGCACGCTGTTTGTTTTCTAGCAAACATATCCCTTGTTCTTGTGTAGTTCCATCAGCTTCAGTTTTAAAGTTGCAAGAGTGAAAGTCTAACAATTTTTAGGTACTCACAATAGTTCTGCATTGAACAATATGTTTGGTTGCTCTCTTCCAAATGGAAAGACTGAACCAAAAGTTTGTGGCACAGAGCATATATTATTACACCCCTGCTGTGTTTGATATAATTTTTCACACTTCTGCTTCTATGATTAAAATATGGTTTCAAATCATTGTTGTTTTCAGTAGGAAAATTGCATTTTATGCTGGAATATATTTGTCGACAGGACATCCCAAACCTCATGTCAGTCAAAAAAAAAACACTTTGTGCTTGAAACATATTGTATTTAATGAAAAAGTTACAAAAACAACTATGTAAAGTCTTTGTAAGGAAATCCCATACTTTATATTTCATTTATTGTTACAACAAACTATATATTTTTGTGAAAAAGTTCCACTCACTTCATTCCTACACTAAATATTGAGTAAAAAACTTAGAGCAACAACCTCCGTACATCTGTTGTGAAGTTCTTGACTCTTCATTATTAATGATGGACCCTCGTGACTTTACCCTCCGCCTGCAGGTCGGTCACGTAATGAGGCCCACTGTGCTTATCTTCCGTCAGTATTTATGTGCTGCGTGTCTGGCGATCACCTCATCCCTGCATCGTCATAACCGGCTGCAGGCCAGCATTTGGAGATTCGTCTCCACTAATTACTGCCTCTCAGTGTCATGAAGTAAGGGGCCTGCGCTCGAGGCAGGATTAATGTGTTGTCTCCTAATTATTTCTTCTGATGCTGAAGTGAATGTTGAAGTCAAGCAGGTATGAGGTGCTTCCGTCCAATTACCATTCATCAGTGTCAGCAAGCGAGTCTCGTGGGATCACCTGAATGTCTCTGACCACAGATAAGCTCTGGTTCCTAAACATCTGCTCTGCTTCCGGTGTTGAGGCTTTTCTTCTAAATGTGGTGTAGACGAGTGCTGAAAAGAGTTGACTAATTCAGGAAACTATTTGGTCATCCATCCAGGAGAAGCACGTGTAAAAATGGAAGTCATTACGTTGCAGTTGATGAATCAGCTTGTCCATTTCTGTTCATCTTAATATCTAAAAAACAGGATGGCTCCACGAGCTGGGGAAGCGACTGGAGTCACCATACAACGCCATTGGAGAAGTTAACACGACTGGCAGTGGTCCGTCCATCCACAGCGTCTACATCGCTTCACTCTACTTCACCCTCAGCAGCCTCACCAGTGTGGGTTTCGGCAACGTGTCTGCCAACACCGACGCTGAGAAGATCTTCTCTGTGTGCATCATGCTCATAGGAGGTACTCACAGTGTGTCTTGATGCTCTTTGGAAATGGGGCTCTGTGAAATGGTTATGAACAACCAGTATCTTACCTGTTGTAGGTAGCTCTCTGAAACGCCTCAGTTTGGAGAAATAAAGTTTAGTTTTGAACAAATCAAGTCCAAGTGTAGCAAAGACCAAAGTGTGTTTAAAATAACCCCAGTTTCCAATGTTTCACAGAAAACATCATTCCCTCACGTTTGAAATGGATGGTTATTTATTATGAAGTCTTTATTATTATTATTATTTGACAGGGACAGTGCACACAGACAGAACAGAACAAGTCTGTGACTGATGTGTTGCACGAAGAGTATATAGCTAATTAGCAACTCCATTCCCTGGTTGGGCATTGCTCCGCATTAAAATACATACACTCAAAACACGGTAAAAATACATACGTATTCCTGCCTACATAGTCATGTAATCAACCTTATGACCTCCAAATTCATGGAATTAAAAACTATACATTAAATTACCAACAATCAAAAAATCTAAATACCTGTACATTAAAAATACAATACATTTTCCTCTCTACAAGTTTCAAAATAATCTTGCAACCTCCACATTTATATTAATATCCTTGAAGACCGCGTCAGTCTGTGGTCTATTACAATAACGTTCAGGGGAAAATGAGTTGCAAAGGGAAATGTGTTTAAATTTTCGTTGATAAACCAAACATTTGATAGTAGTTTGAGTGAAATAGTTTAATTTACAAAGCACTACTTTTCCTCCAGGGATGCTACTCTCCCTGTTCACACATTCTGTTTTGGATAAAATAGTTTGTATAGAATAAATAGTACAACAGACTGAAAACAAACATGGTCCTCAGTGAATAAATTACATATTTTTGCAAATGTTTTTCTAATGTAAAAGCTTTTAAACAGTACTTGTTTGAAGTGCTGTATAATTTGGCAGCAATACATACTATAGCTCAATACTTACAGGGTACATGCAGTGCCTGATACTTATGTGTAGCATTCCTGATAACTGCAGGGTATTTACAGGAGTCCTTACCTACAAAAGGTGCCAGCAGCTAGCATACCTCGTACTAAAAGGGGTAACTTTAGACTTATTGGATGCTTACAGGGTACCTGCAAGGTATTTACCCACTACCTAAGAGGATACATGCTGGGTACCAACGGGGTACATACCTTGTAGGCACCTAGTACAAGATGGTGTAGAGGCAGGGCTGCCGACTTGGGACCCGAAGGACCCAGGTTCGAACCCCGGCCACGGCCACTACACACCTTGGGGTGTCTATGAGTGCACACCTAATTCCCCAGCTTCCCAGGCGCTTTCTATGGCTGCCCACTACACCACCTGGTGGTGGTTGGGTTAAATGCAGAGACGAATTTCATCTTGTATGGGAAACATACACAGATGACAAAAATGTGACATTTATTTTTATTTTTTATTTACGTATTCAGTTCCAGCCACGTACACTGTACATACCAGGCATGTATTTACCTCATATGTACCAGGTGCATACCCTGTCCTGTAAGTACATATCACTGCTGTTTAACTGACCAGTGAAAATGTGTTTTTATTCTTCAAACTGAAAACACTTTGACCTTCACCTACTGCAGGTAATATACTGACTGCTGATAACATGAATGCAGGACACCACTTCTACAAATCCAAGTTATAACTTTAACACAGAGTATGTCTCACAGAATGTACTTAGTCATACACATGCTCTGGTTTCATTTTCATACTTTACCATAATGCTAATTTGACACTGAGGCTCCATCAAGATGAAAGATGATGAAAAACGTTTAAACATGAACAACTAATTAATCTTGTCTCGTTAAAATTTTCAGCAGAGCATCATTAGATTTTTGTTCTGTACATGTTTCATTGTCATGTATTATAAAGCAGTAGCAGACCCTTGCAGGATTATGTGAACCAGTTTGAACCTGATAGTTTGAGCAAGTTTGGGTTTTTGGGGGGACGTACAGAAGCCCCTGCCAGAGTTTTCCCTATGGACACCCCCTGCTCAACTACAGCTAAATGCTAAATGTCCCCGGATGCCTGAGGGCAGCAGCAGCAGTAGCTGGCACTTGTTTGCTCACATACACCCCTTATGAGGAAACATGCAATGAAAACTAATTCAGACCACCTGCTCATGTTTATTGCAGAGCATAAGTTTCATGAACTCACTTTAGGAATGGTAATCATTTAATAGCCCCAAAATAATGAATCTTAAAGGTGGTCTATTTTTATTCCAGGTTTAGGGTAAGATTATCCAAGTGTTTGTTTAAGTAATGCATTTAACCTACGGTAACTATTTACTCCTGACTCCATCCATCATCCATCCAACCATCCATCCATCCATACATCCATATATCCATACATACATACATACAGACAGACAGACAGACAGACAGACAGACAGACAGACAGACAGACAGACAGACAGACAGACAGACAGACAGACAGACAGACAGACAGACAGACAGACAGACAGACAGA